>JBBMKF010083934.1:0-21202 GCA_037834155.1 Curcuma caesia
TAGCATTTTGAGGGGAGGTTTAATAAAGAAGCAGATGTAGAACATAATTAAGGGGGGAAATTGCTTATAAACGTTATCTCATTGTTATCAGACATTTTCTTATATGGGAAGGGATAGTAATATGTTTGAAGCTTTATGTCTTTGTTAATTGAAGTGCCTTTATTTCTTCGAATCTCTTAGGAATTATTGATTAGCAACCATCACTTCAATTGTTTTAATTAGGAAAAAAAATCAGAAATGAAAATCACCCATAAGAATCTTTGGTTAGTCAATCAAGCTAATATTGGTGGTTGGTAATTTTTCTCAAAGATCGAATATCTATTATTCTGTGTCGCTTGTAATCTCTTTCAAGTTCATTACTTTGTGATCTCAAGTGATGCTATAGTTAGTTAAACTTTTTTACATCTATAATAACAGGGAATCTTTTAGATATAATTTTACAATGAATTGATAATTTGATAAAAATGCTATCAGGTAATTTATAACAAAAAAGGAAACTCTTCTTTGTACTTTTTATAAAAGCAATAAATAACTCAAACGCTACAATACAGTTTTGGAAGGCATAATGAACATTGCAATTTTTTATTAAAGCCTTAAACATTAAACCAAAGAAGGAGAGCCTTGATATAACGGTAAAGTTGTTGCTGTGTGACCTAGAGGTCACGTGTTTGAGTCTTGGAAACAGTCTCTTACAAAGTAGAATAAGACTGTGTGCAATAGACCTTTTCTCGGGACCCTGCATCGGCAGGAGCTTTGTGCATTGGACTGCCCATTTTTTATAAGGAATTACCTTTATCCTGACATTGTTTTATATCTATCCTGTAAAATTGCTCAAATACACTGAATTTTGTCTTGAACAATGACGTACAGAATTCTCTCATTGATCTGGCTGCTTGCACTTATCCTCAGGTTGGACTTCATTACTTGTCTGGAAAGATATCTGGTGGCAATGCTCGCTGTATTGCGATGCTTCTAGCATTTAAAGAGGCAATTAATGACTACTCTACACCTCCTGAAAAAGCTTTTGTCCGAGATCTAACTGCAAAAATTAGTAGTTATATCTCATTTCTGATTGAATGTAGACCACTTTCAATTAGTATGGGAAATGCTATCAAGTTTCTAAAGCATAGGATTGCTAAATTACCACTTGCTATGTCAGAATCAGATGCTAAATCCAGTCTCCAATCTGATATTGATCGTTTCATAAATGAGAAAATAGAAATTGCTGATAAGGTTATAGTTAGGCATGCTGTTGCCAAGATCAGAGATGGGGATGTTCTTCTAACATATGGACTATCCTCTGTTGTCGAAATGATATTAATATATGCCCATGAGCTTGGTAAAGATTTCCGTGTCATCATAGTTGATTCACGCCCCAAACTTGAAGGGCAGGTATTGCTCCGCAGACTGATAGCCAAGGGACTTAACTGCACATATACACATATAAATGCAATTTCATACATCATGCATGAAGTCAAGCGGGTTTTTCTAGGAGCTGCATCAGTACTATCTAATGGAACTGTCTACTCAAGAGTGGGGACAGCATGTGTAGCTATGGTTGCAAAGGCATTCAATGTTCCTGTTTTAGTATGTTGTGAGGCATATAAATTTCATGAAAGAGTGCAGCTAGATTCTATATGTTTCAATGAGCTAGGTATACATGCAAGCTGGGTTTGCTACTTGGATTCCTTAATTTATCTATCTTGCAAAATTGTTCTGCACAACTGCTTTTTATGCTTCTTTGCAGGTGATCCTGATGTAATTTTGAAAGTTCCTGGTCATGTTGCATCAAATTATCTGGAAGGTTGTGTTGACAATGACAATCTGCAGCTTCTAAATCTCAAGTAGGAAATATTTTGCCTTGCCAATAATTTATGTATCAGGTTCCTTATAGGTGCAAAAGAAAACCTCAATTTTTTTTTTGACAGCTACGATGCCACACCTTCTGATTACGTGTCAATGATTATCACTGATTATGGAATGGTGAGTTGCACTTTAATGTTATTTTATGGTTTAGTTTTTCCATATTGCTCGAGTATGCAACACTTTTAAGTTTATTTCTTCAATTTGATATTGTTTCTTGCATCAAGTAGCTACACAGAAGGTTGTGTCTGGCATGCTATCATAAGTTGCAAATAGTGGTCATATCTAAATGCTAAAGCAAATTTTAGTATCTAAAGTTGCTTAATGGAGTTACCAGCACTTATGATCTAGAAGATATTCTTTAACTCCCTCATTGCCAACAAAGCATGGACATTCCATGTCTAAGGTTGGTGGATGGGAACACTTTTATTTTCAGTTCACTTTGTATCCATTTAAGTTGAATGTGATTATTCTATCTAATAATTTGATCTTTAGGTGGACTATAGAGTCAGATCAGATCTAGCATTCATATTAAATGAAAAGTTGTTTGTATTCTTATATTGGGTAGTTAGCTCAATTTTACCATCATATTTTGAGTGTTAACTATTGCTGCCACATATGACATCCAAAATATGCTTATGGCATATGGGTTGTTTGCAAGGATTAAAGTGGGAATATGATCTATTAATTCCATGTTATAAGGTAAAGGCCTGTATCATAATCATCAAGCTATGCAACGTTATATCACTATTAATATTCAAAACAATTGAATTATTTTTTATTACATTGACTAAAGGATTTTTTGGTCTCTCTCTACCTATTACATCTTTAGTCTAATTGATTCAACCTTTTTTTAACTAAATAATCTTTTAGATGCCTTTTAACTTGTTTGTAACATCATATTCTATTTTCTCTTATTTATTTATTTTATCATCTATCTATTTGAGACAGGCCTAATTGCTCTTTGAGATTATTACAAGAAGACAACTTCTCTTAACTTTCTTACTCTTTTTTTTTTTTCTATACTCGACCTTGGTGCCACGAAACTATGTTCCTTTTGCCTGTTGAGAGGTCATTTCATTTCTTTTTCCTAATTATTCTATGACCACTTTGGCAATTCTTGCCAATCTTTCAAAGCATCCTAGCTGAACATTATTGGAAATGCATGGGGTATCTGTATTTGTTAGGACCTTTTTTTTACAAAACTTTTTACTCTGTGTATTAGATGCTGTTATATTTTTGTACTAATAATGTGTTTTAGGTGCCATTACCTTCAGTGATTGATTTTAAAGTGTACAACAACTATTAGAAGCATGGACAACAACAGACTATGTTATGATGAATTTTGCAATAGATGTTTATTTAATGCTTACTTCTTTTGCGTCCAATATATCTGGTTCTTTGATGCTTCTAAAACAGGCTTCATCACCTTGTGATTGTTTTTTCTTATGCAGCTCCCTCCCACCAGTGTGCCAGTTATCGTGAGAGAATATGGCCCTGATAACTTGTGGATATAAAAGTCCTTTTCTCCAACTGGCCTCACTATGAGATAATTTGCAATATGATGTTTTTAGTTTCATTTTGTTGTTAATGATAAATTAGGTTTCGAGTTAAATTACTTGACATATGAAAGTTCATATAATATTTCTCATGTTTCCTTTCTACTTAATGGTATGCTGGCAACTATTTCTTGCCTTTGCTTGTTTCAAACTCATTAATAAGAACCAGCAAAGAATGGGATCTCACTGCCTTCTAGGTTTATCTTAATTGGGATTTCTATACTTGTCTATCTCTCTCTTTATTTATATGAGTTGATTTTTTTTTCTTTTCTTATAAATTCTTTGTTCAAGGGTGAGTATTTTTTAAAAAATATAAAATATTTGCATTGATGTATAATGTGTTCATGACATGCAGTGCCATAGCATCATACCAGAAGATGCAAGTGATGATAGCAGGTAATTTTATTGAAAACACACTGGTTCTTTTATGATCATAATTTTGTAGAGATTATCTTCTATCAACTGAAGAGTCAATGATTCTAATAAGTTTCTGTTTCTGTGGCGATGTTTCATCCTGGTTTTAAATGCGGTGGGGGCAACAGACAGCTACATCTTTATGATTATACATTGGCCAAGCTGATAATTAGTCCAAAGCATTTTGGATCCACTTGAACTCCGATCATCTCTACTTCACTGCCTTTCCTCATTTCATGCCGGCTGTCCTGGAAGCTGGTTCTTGGCAAATGGACTCTGTTGATTTCCTCAATTCTCAGTGGCCACCTTGCCCTTCTTACCTAATGTTGGTTGGTTGATCAGTGAAGGCAGGTGCAAGCTTGATCTCTCCCTAAAGCTCTCATCTACGAATTGATGAACTCCAGTACAATGTTGTTTAGTGTGTTCTAACTGCAGAGTAGGTGTTTTTTTTAATAAGTATTTTCTCCTTTAAATGGCTATTTCTACGTGCTATTATTTGAGTAGAAACTCAACGCTGAACTCGGCATCTTCTGAAGCCGAGGCAATTCCCAGAGTGCTCATGTGATTCTAGCTGGAGATCAGTTTGGCAGTCTCTGTTGCTCCAAGAGACTTTGAGCTCTGAAATAGTTTTCCTTCCAAGTAAACAAAGCCATTGTAGAGTCCTCACACAAATCCATATGAAAGTTCGTGATCTAGTCACCAGATTTAGTGCCATCTAATCTCGATCATTTGCAACTAAATGGTTAATATTTAATGAACGATATTCGACAGCTGCATATGTGTCCTTCAATCACAAGCCACTCAAATGTTGGCCATCAATTTGATGAAGCTAAATGAACTTGAGATGCAAAAAGAGGAAACAACTATGAGATTCATAACCCAAGAGATCTTGGAAATCAAGAATCAAAATTTTCTCCCAAAGCCTTTAGGCTAGTGAACTAAGAAAAAGCTTAGTCTTGTGGCTTGGTTATATTTCTCTATTCTCTTGATTTTATCTCACTTTAAATTTTAATAGTAAGAAATGTTAAGACAACTTCAAAACTTGAGGAGCCACTTCTAAAAATACCAAAAGTTCAGGGGACAAATGAAAATTTGCCAAATAAAAAATTTATAAAAAAAATCTGGAACATTCTTATTCTATAATCCTATGTATCCCCCAGTCTTTCCTACCCACGGCTTCGCCTTGACGATTTGGCAGAGACCAATATTGTGGGACCCAGAACACCCACTGCCCCATCACGAAGGGCTTAACACGTGGCAACTCCATTATTTCCTTTTTTGTTTCAATTTCCCTTGCGCTTCAAATGGAAAGCCCTCGAACCTCGAGTCGAGAGTTGATCAGCCTCACGCTCGATCATCGTGTCGCCGATGCTGCTCATGGCCATTCCGATCGCCCGAGGTATGATCCACACCCTTCTTGTCTTCTCGACTCCCCTTTTCAATCCGATTGATGCTCTGCAGGCATCTCTGCTATTTTATTATTTATGTATCTGCTTTTGGACAATCCGGTGGTAGTTTGAGGTTTTTTTGTTGTTGGTTGGTAGTTGTTTTTTGTTCTTCTTGTGGGAGATCTTGGTCTGATTGATGGATTGTTTGCATTGCGTATTGATTGGTTTGAGGCTTTTCTGTGGTTTAGGGTTTTGATTACTTGACAATTTATCTCATCAGGCGATTCTCCTAAAGACGGAGTAATGGGATTACTACTGCACCATTTTGTTTCCCGATCAAAACTATATTCGATTGAATGAATTTGTTCATGTAGTTGTTTTGATCAAAGAGATATCTTAACAAGGTGGAGCCAGTCAGATCGCTATTACTGGCTGATCAGTCACGTAGTCTGGATGCTTTATTGTAATTTATAATTTCTTTCAAGTGGTTGGTTGGTTTCCTTTGTAGTATGAAAGGGTTGCAAACTTTATCTTTGTTCAAACAAAGTCCAAGCAGTAGAAAATGAGCTATTTAAATTGTACCTTCATTTCCTGAGTTTATAAATTTACCAACAAAATTGAAATAGTCTTAGTCAAAGGGTGGGTTTATTTTACTTGGCTGGTCTCATCTCAATTTGAATGATACATTCCCCTTTTTATTTCACTGCTGTTTCTATAAGAAACTAAAATTTCTATCAATTTTATTGGGGAAAAGTCAAAATGGAACCCCTCTTGAATGAGCATCATCGCCCTTTGGGTGTTGATGAGTTCTTAAAATAGAGATGCCGCTTTGTGTTTTTGCTCATTTTTATTTAAAACGATATTTATTGGCCAAATTGAAATTAAATTTATATTTAAATCCATCACCTTGAGAAGAAACAATCCAAGTCAATTTTCAAAGTTGGATTAGTTCAATTAATTGGTTTGATCAGAATAAGTGAAACCCCTAGAAAATGCTGCGGTTTATGTGCTCATTCCTGCTCCTATCTACTAGTGTTTTTCTTTTTATACTGTTGATGAAATTTTATTCTGGTGCATGATATATTTTCTACTTCATTATGGTTAGTTAGTATCTATTATTTGACTCCTGATAGATTTGTTGCTTGATGTGTTGAAATCAGGTTAAAATTTGTAATCTGTAAATAGTAGAAGTGTTAATATCCTTCCAATGGGTGCTCCAAAGCAAAAATGGACTCAAGACGAAGAAGCAGCTCTCAAGGCTGGAGTTAATAAGCATGGGGCTGGCAAATGGCGCACAATTTTGAAAGATCCAGAATTTAGCAATATGCTACGCAATCGATCGAATGTTGACCTCAAGGTTTATTTTTATATGGAATACATGTTTAATTTGTACTGGTATTATAATATTTTGAAATTTCTCAATAACAGTAAATAAATCCAATTGTTTCCCAATAATATCCATCATTTCACAATGAGCAGGACAAATGGCGAAACATGAGTGTGACTGCACATGGATTGGGATCACGTGAAAAAGCCAGGCTTGCCTTGAAAAACAGTCGACAAACCACCAAGCATGATAGTACATCGATGGATGTAGTTAAGGATATTGAAAATGAAGTTCTTGATGTGGAGCCTCTTGCAACGTATAGTGAGCCTCCTCAAATTTCCTGTCAGAAAAAGTCTGTCTCCAGGTTGGTTTGGTTATTGCTCTACAAATTTTTCTTCAGCACTAGTAAATTCTAGCAAGATATATAATTTGTTTGTGCTCTCATTTCTAACAAATGAGATAAGTAGATAAAAATTGGATATGTCTTGCAATGGAGCCATGAGTCAAGTAGTAAATTGTCACTCAGTTTAGATAAATGGGGATCATGCATAATTATCCACAAATACAATAAAGAAAATGCATAATTTCTGATAAACAATTTTGTCCTCCAGCAGAATTGAGTCGGTGGGCAGGAATATGGTGGTCTTAGAATGTGAAAAATGCATGGAAAATGTGTTGATTTAACATTCTTTAGCATTGCTTGGGATTATCAAGTGTTGTCTTTGGAAATTTTATGTCAGTTTGAACTTTGGTTTACCTTATCGTACACTTTCAACTAATAATACTTTTTTTGTGCATATTTTAACTATAAAGTGTATTTTTTAAAAAAAAGATATGCAATTTATATTACTTGTATAAGTGTATATCTGCCTCCATTTGTTTGTTTGTTTTTAATTCTTAGCTACTTGATTGGATCTTTCTCCTAATATGCAGGCTAGACAACCTCATACTGGAAGCTATAGTCAACTTAAAGGAACCCACTGGATCAAACAAGACAGCTATTTCTTCGTATATTGAGGTTTTTCTCATCCATTTGTTTAAAAGGAGATACAACTATTCCATATGATAAAGACTGTTGCTTCACATGCCATACTTGTATTTTCTTCAATGGTTTATGTATCTTTCCCCTAGACATGTCACAGTTATCATTCAACTATATTTATTAAATATTAACTTTTTCCTAGACATGTCACAATCCAAGTCAGGATCTATTTCTTTGTGGTTATTTTATATTTACTTGTTTTCTTGAGTTAAGCATTCTTGTGTAGTTTCTCCCTGTCTTCTAACCTACATAAGCTTGTTAGGTTGTTCTCTTCTGTTTTAATTTTGAATAATTAAGACTCTTCTGTGATAATATGTGGCTAAAAATTATTTTTGACCAGGCTCAACAATGTTAATCTTTCTTTTACAAGTTTTAGCCTTTCTGGTGACCTTTATAATGATTTTTATTGATCAGTTCTCAAGTGTTGGAGTTAGTTTGATCATTTCCTTTAAAGTTTTCTTTTTTTCCTTTAATTTTTGATTGTGAAGTTTGTCCTATCTTGTATTCATATTAAAAAACATATGCTCAGTTTACTCTCTTAGACGATTGAAGACTTTCTTAAAGCTTTTAAAAATGCTCTCTGAGTAGTTCTATTTGTCTAGATGGTTAGAGTTTGCTTCATCATTTACTGTAATTCCTACTATGAGCTGGCATTAAAATTAAGATCCACTAGTTCGTCTTATTCAAAACTGTTCCTGCTCATCAAAAGCTTGAATTTCACATTGTTAATGCTAGAGTAATTGGATTGGCTGCAACAACTTCTTGGGATTTGAACCAATTAGAAAATCGTCTCTTAGTAAGGCTAATTGATGCACGGAGAACAAAGAGGGAAAATATCAGGAATCGTAGAATACTTATTACATTATAGACTCATAATATGACCAAGTCATATAAAAATACCCAACTTATCTCTAAAAATCATAACAAACTTTGAAGATTTAAAGCAACCTTTAAAAACTAAAATTTTAATAGAAGCCATATATTTATCCACAAATTTCAAATTAGTGACCTTTTGGGCAACTTGCTATTGTCTTCTTCTTTCATCTTATATTGTTGTCCTTCGATGGCTGATATTTTTTTATTGATGATCTGGCTCATCTAGGATCAGTACTGGCCTCCAGCTGATTTTAAAGAGTTGCTATCAGAAAAGTTGAAGGCTTTGACTGCATCTGGGAGATTGATCAAGGTAGTATCGACTAATTTATGTCATGCCGCAATATTTTCTATTAATACTTGATTGTAGGCTATAGGTATCAGTTTTAAGTCGTGATTCTCTACTGCTGAATCTATAGAAAATTGAAAATGATCAATTGATTATCACTTTAGTGTGTCTTCAATCTTTTCTTCCAATCAGACCAGCTGCAGGGTCTTACTTTCCCTCGATTTATTTGGCTTGTATGATGGGTAAGAAGAAAATCATACACCATCTCAAACAATGGTCACTCAAAATGACTCTCCTACTTCCATGTCATCTCTTTATCCATCTTAAATTACTCTTTTTTGAAGTAAAATGAGGGTTGTAAGTTAGCCCAGTTGAGCCAACCTTGATGATGTCAAGCTTGTTTGTTTGTTTTATCAAGCACACTAAAGCTTGTTTATTAAAAACCTTAAAAATATAGAGCCAAGGTCTAGCTCAAGTATGGATATTGTCATGCTTATAGTTTAGTTACATATCCAATAAATAAAATCTCTATTATCACTCATTTTTAAAATGTTATAGACCATTTGAAACATGAAAATTTGTAAGATAGAAAGAAATAGATATTAAGAGATTTATAAATACGCACACATATTATATTCTTTATAAATTTGAATTAAAAAACTAAAGAAGTAATATCTTAATTGAGCATTAGACAAGTTTGTAAATAACTTTGTTCATAGACTTTTCACGAACCTTTTTTAACAAACATTAACGAGCTGAATTCACTAGTATTAGACTTTAATATATTGCTTTATATTGAATATAAACAAGCTCTTATCTAGCCAATGATCTATGTTGGTCATAAAAACTATGATCATTTATAGTCCCAAATAAGATGACTTGAAATTTATTCTTTTGTCTTAACTTTCTTTTCTCCTAGGATGATGTTGGAATTTTAATCTCACCTTTCATAAACACCTTAAAAAATAGGCTAGTCACTTTCTCTTTTCTAGTATCTTGATGTTGGAGATTTTCTCTTGCATTTTTTTTTTCTGGTTCTGTGGAATAATATCAGACTTTTACTCTCTCTCTATATATTTTGCCACTATTAAATCTCAAGGATAGATTTTGGAACAATATCTTCAATTTTTCTATGCAATTTTCATATATTTCTCCATGTTTGTAAACTTCACAATTCTGTATTATTTTCAATTCAAGGGAAAACTAAGGAAGAAGAGTATATCAAAGGACAAATCAAGTTGTAGACTTTAACACCACACTATCAAAGCTTCTGGGAAGCTTTAAACTGCTACACTAGTGTCTTTGATATCTTGTCTAGCATCTTTGTTAGTTTTTTTTTAAAAAAACAATGTGGATTCATCTGCTTTATATATTCTGTAATAAGTTGAGCAACAATTAGTATGTATACTTTAGCAAGATAAGTAATGTTAGATATAATAAAAAATAATTTAATTGATTTAAATATTACTATAGAGAAGGGGAGCCTTGGCGTAATGGTAATTGCTATGTTACCTAGAGGTCACGGGTTCGAGTATCGGAAATAGCCTCTTGCAAAGTAGGGTAAGACTGCGTACAATAGATTTACCCGGAACTTCACATTGGCTGGAGCTTCGTGCATCGGACTGTCCTTTTTAAATATTACTATAGTATAGTCCTACATAGAACTCCATGGAGGTATAAATAATCCATATGGCCAACCCACAACCAGGGTTTGATGGTGATGTTGATGGGACATGGTTCAGATCTTAGAAACCCTTGCACTATTAGTGCTTCAGCAGGCGAACCTACATATGATAATATCTACTGTGTTTGTTACAGAGATAAGTTATAAACTGCAATGATGTGAATTAATTGAATTCTTTTTGCTAATGTAAGGTAATTGCCTCGTTAATCTTTCAAGCTGCCACCTATTCAGTCTATGCACCACAATGTCTGATGTCATATATTCTGACAATATAAATGCACTTCACAATTTTCAAATTCAATTTTATCATATGAAAATGCAGATGCTTTATGACAAATGTTGTCAGTATAACTTTTATTCAAAATTTCCCATTTGTTTTTTTTGTAATTTGTCTTATAGGCAATGTCTAACCAGATGGCATTGTATTAACAGTTTGTTCCCTACCTTTAGGTGAAGCACAAATATAGAATAACACCAACTTCTGCTTATTCAAAAGAGAAAAACTCCAAATTTCTCGTTGAAGGACAACAAGAGGAACCTAGAGCCAAAATCAAGCCGTTCACGAAATCTCAAATAGATGCTGAATTAGCACAAATGAGAAATATGTCGGCTCAGGAAGCTGCTGCTGTTGCTGCTCAAGCAGTTGCAGAGGCAGAAGCAGCGATGGCAGAAGCTGAAGCAGCAGCAAGGGAGGCAGAAGCTGCTGAAGCCGATGCAGAAGCAGCTCAAGCCTTCGCAGAGGCAGCAATGTTGACTCTGAAGAACCGCAATGTTCATAAGCAAGTAAGTGTTTAGTGTATTATGAATCTGTCATCCTGCTTCTACTATTCATAGGTCTCTGCCACTGCCACCACCAAGCAAAAGGAAAACCTTCTTTTCCTGTCAATTGATAACTTTGGATTTCTTTTCCTGTCATCTTCAAATCATGCTGTCAATATTAATATTCAAATTAATTTAATCATTTTTATTGTAATGGCTAGCGTTCTCTTTAGCATTTCTTTACCTCTTACACCTTCCTAATAAATTCAGCTATTCTTTGTTCAATATTTTTTTTTCTTATTTTGTTATTTCTCAAGAAAAGGTTCCGTACAGTGCCCCCTCTCTCTTCCTTTCTTGTAGAATGTGCAAGTGATACTTCGTGCAAAAGACAGATATAAAGCTCGAGTAAGTGTCCATGGATGTGTGACCTTTGATGATTATGGTTGCAACAGTAGCCGTGGTTGAACACTGAATATAAAACATACAAGTATTTGATTTCCCATGAATAAATATTCAAGGCTGGCATTTATTGTCAGATGATGATTTTTTGAAGACTTTCTGTTGTATTCTAACTTGTGACCTATGGATGTTATTGCATCGTCTGGATATAAGTATTTTCCATTGCTTATTGTAGTCAACAGCATGATCCATTGTACCATCTGTCTTTTTTTTTCAAAAACATATATTTTAAAGTGATATCTGATTTGTTAACGCTAGTTCTTTGGCACTGTTGGCCATTTTCTTGACATCAACTGTTTGAGGCATTCTCATTTCTCTCATATGTGCAGATGGTTCGTGTTTGAGAAGCGACTAAGTTGAGCTATTCTGTGCGACCAACTTGGTGATAGACATCTCTTCGTAGTTGTCAGTCTTGTAGATACATGTTATGGTTATGTATAGATCAAACGATGAAAATCCTCATTTTCATCGTGGAAAAACTCGTTTCATGTCGTCCATGGCAGTTGCATTGCCCTTCCCGCACCATTCTTCCAGGGAAAAAAAACTCAAACTTGGCGCCTTTGGATCTTAGGAATACTTGTTTCAAACTGCTCTTGCTGATTAGCACTGCATTCTTTTTGCTGTTTATGAGGTGCAGATAACTTCCTATGTTTTCCGGTTCTTTGATTAGCACAGCAGTGGAATTTTGTAAACAGAGAGCATGTTGTCCAAGAGCCTGGAAATCATGTGGAATCAGGAATGTGATTCAAGTTGCTAAGCTTCCAGAATTTGGTTCCATCAGATTTTGTAATTTGCAGAAACTAAATCATAATCTTGTGAGTGCTGCTGCGATATTAATAATTTTAGGTAAAAACTTAAAATTTTACTCTTTTAATATGATCACGTTTGGATCATCAACAAATTTGGAAAGAGGAAAAAAAACATTATTAATATGACCTGAAAAGCATGAAGTTTTGGTTAAGATTAGTTACGTACTTTTTAATATAAAAAATGTAAATGTATTATTAGGTCATTATTAATGTGAAAGGTAAAATATCATGATAAAAAATCAATTAACTACTTTCTTAATGTGAAAAATATAAAAATGTTACAAAAATACCATCATTAAAGAATAATAAAATATACAAACAAAAAAGGAAGTCAACGTATTAACTAATACAAATATATAGTTAAAAAATGTGTTAAACCATGAAGGTTTTTACTACTTTTTAATTAGAATTATGATTTACTTTATCTGTTAGATTTAGAGGAGGAGGATTTTATTATTATTTTTATGAGTTGTGAGGGTCAAACGTAAATTCTGAACTATGATGAGTAAAATAAAAAAAAGTAAATAAAGTAGAGGGCCAAAATGAAGAAAGAAAAATTAGTAGTGAGATCGATCCTGACCGTAAATCATCCATCCGTCCGTCCATCACGATCGCATCCTTCGGCTTCCGTCGCCTCGCTCGCTGCCTCGCGGCACGAGCGAGTGCTAGCTTGCGCGGCCTCGACCGCTTTATTTAGAGCTCGAAGCCGCGGTGTTCGCCGTCTTCCTCCACTGCCCCGGCGGCCAGCGGTCGGCCCCCGCTCCTCCGTCTGCAATGGCCGTGGACGTAGACAGGCTGAGCTACGAGATATTCTCTATCCTCGAAAGCAAGTTCCTCTTCGGCTACGACGACTCTTCTCAACCTTCTCTCCTCTCCTCTGCTTCCCCGGCTGAATCCCTGCCCCGCGCAGCTGGACCCGGAGGTAGGGTCCGCATTCTATCCATCGACGGTGGTGGATGCCCCTCCGACGCGCTGCTCGCCGCCGCCTCCCTCGCCCGCCTGGAGTCCTCCCTCCAACGCCGTTCCGGCGATCCTTCCGCTCGTGTCGCCGATTTCTTCGACGTCGCCGCCGGATCGGGCGCCGGAGGTGTCCTCGCCGCAATGCTTTTCTCCAGGGGCCCCGATGGCCGGTCTCTCTTCGCCGCCGATGAGGCGCTACGGCTTCTCGCGATCTGGAGTCGCCGCTCGCCGTTCGGATCCGGCCAATGGGGGAGCGTGCTTGAGCGGCTGCTCCAGCGGAGACCTTGGCGGAGGCTCCGGCGGGTGTTCGGCGACGCGACGCTGAGGGACACAGTAAAGCCGGTGCTCATCCCGTGCTACGACCTCGCCACCGGTGCCGCCTTCCTCTTCTCCCGAGCGGACGCGATGGAGGCGGACGGCTACGACTTCCGCATCCGGGATGTCTGCGCCGCCACGTGCGCCGACCCGGCCTCCTCCGCGATGGAGATTCGCTCCACCGATGGGCGCACGCGGATCGCCGCCGTCGGAGGCGGCGTGGCGATGGGGAACCCGGCGGCGTCGGCCATCACGCACGTGCTCAACAACAAACAGGAGTTCCCCTTCGCCGTCGGGGTGGACGATCTCATACTTCTTTCCTTAGGAACCAACTTCTCCGCGATTCAGAAGCCACCCAAGCGGCCGGCGAAACAGACAGCGGAGCTCGTGAGGATCGCCGTCGACGGCACCGCCGACATGGTCAGAAACCTAAACCTCCTTGCCCTCTATCCAGCTGGCATTTTAAGCAATTTTTTAAAACTCATTTCATTTATTTCCTATTTCGCGACTGCAAAAACTGATAATAATGTCGGTTTGTCCCTTTTTTCTACCTGAATGAATTCCGTTCGTCCATACTTGATCATGATTCCTGCAAATTGTTTCAGGTGGACCAAGCAATTGCAATGGCATTTGAACAGAATCGAATGAATAATTACGTACGGATTCAGGTAATAATTCTCTCTGAATAAAACTATCATCTCTGTTCGTTTAGCATTCTTTTCTCATTTTTTTTTTGATAATTATGTCAGGACATCGGGTTTGGATCGAGCAATTCTGTTCCAAAAACAAGCGATCTTAAAGCTTTGATGCGTTGTTTAGAGGAGAAGTTGTCGGAGAGGAATGTCGAATCCTTGTTGTTCCGAGGGAAGAAGGTGTCGGAGCAAACAAACGCTGAGAAGCTGGAGTGGTTCGCCGGCGAGCTGATCAGGGAGGATGAAAAGAGGAAGACCAGCTTGGTTCCTGTGGTCGTGCTGAAGCAGGTCATATCGCCGAGCACTTCCTCCATCGTCGCGGCCGCATCGACTTCCTGATCACCGCCCTCGAAAGCTTCTTAGAAATTAGACCGTTTAGGGGAATAAGAGAGCAAGCACTGCTGCTTGTGTGCATTTCTCTAGCACATTTGGGGTTTTTTAAGGTAGGTCAGCTCAAGCTTTTCGGTTGAATTACACCTTAAATCTCACTACCAGATTTGACATCTTGTTTCATTTCAGATTTGATGGTAGTAATCAACCTCTGGCTCTCAGTGTTTCTTTAACAGACTAGAAGTTACATTACTAGTCAAGACAGACAAGGTTAACAATGAGCTTCCATCACCATCATGGTGATATAAACACAAACCTAATCTTATGAAAATGGTCGTCATCATTCAATCTTGTCACACTTCCTGTGTCTTTAGTTAGTGATGTTGCCTTCTCGTGGTTGATGAACTAACATTAATCCAAAAGTAGATAACCAGCACGTGCAGCCAACCATGCAACAGGCAGCAACATCCAGTAAACTGCACCAGTTGGTAGATTTCGGTTGGTTTACTACTCTTACTTACCACTTCTGGTAGAATGTGAGAAGCTTGTAATTAATTCTCTGTTATATCTGATTGCAATCTTATGAACTAGTGTTGCAGGCAATCTGTATTACCTAAAACAAAAAACATGTGGCAAATGTCCATAAAGGCTATAACACTATTCTTGTTGTTGCCCTTGTGCTTGTTTCTTCCTTGGGGTACAAGCAATGAAGAGTGATTCTAGATCTGTAATTGAGAGTGAACAATGCATGGTACAAGGACCGTACTGAAAGATTATTGAAGAAGACAACTTGGTGTGGTTGGCTCCCACATGATGAATGGGTCCTCCTCTACCTAGTAACTAGCAAGGAAAGCTACTCTTTTTATTTAACCTTTCATGTTTGGCAACAAGTCAATATTCCATGGGCTAGCAAATTCATAGGTTGTGGCATCATCAAACTTGTTCCCTAGTAAATTAATGGTGTGGTGCAGAGAATTGAACAAGTATGTGGTACACAGTTGCTAAATGAATAAAAATATCCTTGTATCTCTGCTTTAAATAGAGTGGAGTTTTAATCTCTCAAAGAAAGAATATCCTAGCTGACTATTTTTGATCCACTGGCCATGGATATCAGTCAACTCCTTTGGCTGTCCTATCAAATAATAACTTGCTAGGTTTCTAGCTTGTTTGGTGAGACAGCTAGCAGGTAACAATAGATAAGCTTAGGAATGCATGACCACTCTAAAAGTTTTACATTGAAATAGGCCTGGTAGCATCTCAACACAGTACATCACACAACCAAAATATTATTCTTTAAGATTCTACAGCTAATAACTGCACCTATAAAATGACTGATATATATTTATGTACATTTGTGTGATCCAAAGCAATTGGAGGGATTGCAGGTACCTTGTTTTGTTACTTGGGTCATCTTGATTGCTGAATGATTTTACCAGGCTAGCATCTTGGAATAAGGGCAACTTACTGTGACTGCAGTCTGCAGCTGACACGTTATTTGGCAGCATATGAGCAGGTAAGGCTTCTGTGTCTGGTTCCCTTCTCCTGAGGATGAGTTCAAGACAGTGATTGAGTTGCTTAAGCAAGTATTATTCTCATAGCTCAAGCAGATATTTTTTGAGCTAGGTACTAATTTAATGAACAAGAGCTATTCAATTTCAACATGCATTTTGTTCAAAGATTTTGATGCTTGTGCATGTTATGACTATGGATCAATGAGTCAAACAAGGGTGTTGATATTTTATTGAACTTGTGCACGAATATCTAATAGTCAAAGCTAAATTATATTACACTTGCTATCCTATGACAAGGTTTCCTCTTCAATTTGAGAACTTGTTTTACACAATCTAATCTGTTATCTTCTGCCTGCAGTGAACTTTGCAATGATTTCATTTTCCTCTGTTGCTTGCATAAACTTCAACTTCATGCAGCATAATCACGACTTGCTTGTAGAAAGGGGTGGGATGAAAATTTTGAAAACAAACATCACTTGGAAAGAGAATAAAGTAGCACAGAAACAGAAAACATATACTTCCACTTTGATAACTTTATGCAAATGAAAGCTGAGTGTCTTAAATATTTAAGCCAGCAATAGACTGCAAAACCTTTTCTTTGAGCTAAAGCTTATTGGGCCTCTGATTTTTGCAGCTAAAAAGGGCATGCTTGTTTGAATTCTGGTGTTGAAGTTTTTTAGCTGCAGGGACTAGAAGACACCATACCTTTTACACTTTGAAAAGAAAAGCACAAAATTCAGTGGTCCTAAAAATTTGTCTGGAAGGAGAATTCTTCTCAAACTTATCACGTAATCATCTCTTCTGCATCTTTCTCTTGCTTATGATGAAGATTTGCAGGGACCAAATTATGGCTTGAGGATGGAGATTATTATTCTTCAGCTTCATTCAGTGCAATGATGATGGCATAATTATCAGGTATTTTTGTTGAACAAATTCTATTTTCTCTTTTTTTCTGAGGTTATTAAGTTTTCCCACCCCCACTATTCTGAAGCTTCTTTCATGCTTTCCCACTTTACACATGAAAAATAAAGGTCCTTAAGCATGCTATTCTAGTGCTTTAGTTTGAATTGAAGCATAAGATTTATGAATGAGAATTTGGAGACAACTTTTCTTTTGATGATTCTTTCCTGCAACTCTGGACAAGCTTCAATTATGAGGTGGACCTCTCTCTCTCTCTCTGAGTGTCTGAGTCTGACTGTAATATTAATGCAATTTAAGGGCACTTAGGTTTTTGGAATGCACAAATAACCTTACATCTTACATTTGAGAATTTATAAGACACAGGATAATTATCGATTTTTTTTTGTTTTATAAGATCAAGAAATCTTTTAGGGCTTTATCTTTGTTTTCTGAAAAATAATTATAGTTGAGTAAAAAATACTCAATCTGTTGAATTATTATGCAAATATATTAGATATAAAACAGTGTATCAAAAGAAAGGCTACAAGAAGACTATATGAAAGAATTTACCTCGTCAACAGCCACTAAAGCATCAGGAGGTCAATGTTCAATGTCGCGTGCATTTTAGTGCATCTCCAGTAACTGTGTGAATGGCACTTCACTCCAGTGTTCAGTGCCCTCATGGACTTGGGCATAAAGCAGTTTCTTCACTGAATCTATGCAAATGCTTATGTTGCCAAATCCTTACACTGGAAGGCCATTGTAGTATCTAACAACTTTTGGCATGAACAGCAAGCCTTGCTCCATTGCATAAGCTTCGATGGATTCCTCGAAGCTCATTTCATGAACTCCACCACCACCATTCACATGGACTGCTGTGCTTCAAATTGCCTCTTTCTGTAGCTCTCAGATTACTGACATTCACTCTTTGGCTTCTATGTTTCTCATTTGAGAACTAAGCGCAGCAAGAACCATAAGAACTTCTGCTGACACTGGCTGTCCCGAATCATCAGAACAGAAAACACAGACTTCATTCTTAGTTTCAATCCAACTGTGTGCAGTCTGCTTGTGGACTCCTCTTTGCTTCATCAAAACCCTCACCCTCTCAACTTCACCCCATCTTCCAGCCTCAGCATGTATGTTCGACAAAAGAATGTAATTTGAAGTCGTATGAGGTTCGAATTCAAACAATTTATCAGCAGCTAAATTCGCGAGTTCTGGATTCTTGTGCAAACGGCACGCACTGAGCAAGGCTCCCCATATGCCAGCACTGGACTGTATTGGCATTGTCACAACCAGCTTCACTGCTTCCACTAACCTCCCAGCTCGTCCAAGCAAATCAACCATGCAAGCATAATGCTCAGCGACCGGTGTGATCGAGTAATCTTTACTCATGGAGTAGAAGAATTTCAATCCTTCAGTGACCATTCCTGCATGACTACATGCCGATAAGACACCAACAAATGTGACCTCGTCAGGAGCAACTCCATTGTTGGTCATTTCTTGAAAGATTGAAATTGCGGTTCCTGCAGAACCATTCGAGGCATAACCTGCGATCAAGGAATTCCACGAAACAAGATCCACAGATATCATTTCATCAAAGACTTGTTGAGCTGGTGAGATCCTTCCACACCTTGCATACATGGTTATCAATGCATTACCAGCAAAAGAGTCATTATCATGTCCACTCTTGAGAAGAAGAGAGTGAAGTTGCTTACCGACCAGCAAAGCTGCTAGGTTAGCGCAGCCACTAAGGGCAGATGCAAATGTAGACCAATCAGGATCACACCCTAATTTTCTCATCAGCCGGAAGTGCAGGATTGCCTCTATAAAAAACCCATTTTGGTTGAATCCAGAGATCATAGAATTCCAAGAAACTGTGTTCTTCTTGGGCATTTGATCGAACAAGTCGATTGCTTTGTCGATTTGACCATTCTGAGCATAACCAGCTATCATTGTATTCCAAGAGACGATATCCTTCTTCGGCATGTCCATAAACATCTTCAAAGCTTCATCCATTCTCGCACATTGAACGTAACCAGAGATCATCGTATTCCAACAGACAGAATCTCTCACAGTGATTTCCCTGAAAACTTGATGTGCCTCCTTCATCCTCATGCTCTGCACATACCCATTAATCATCGCAGTTTGAGCTGCAACATTTTTAAATGGCATCATATTGAGCAAGTTCCTTGCTTCATCAAGCCTCCCAATTCGAACATAGCCACTAATCATTGTCGTCCAGGATACTGCATTCCTCTCAGGCATCTCTGTGAACAAACGATGAGCCTCTTCGACTTGTAAATGCTGAACATATCCCGCAATCATAGCATTCCAAGAAACCACATTCTTCTTGGGCATTTGGTCAAACATTTTGCGGGCTTCGACAATGCAGCCGTTCTTGCAATATCCATTGAGCAACGTCACCCAAGAGACTACATTTGGACTCGTTATTCTCTTAAAGAACTCGGATGCTGTAACCAAATCTCCAGCCTTAACAAGACCTTCAACCACCAAATTCCAAGACACCACATCTCGTTCCGGCATCTGATGGAAAAACTTCAAGCCCATCGCCATATCCCCATTGTGCATGTAGCCAGAGAGAACGGAGTTCCAGGAAACAAAATCTTTATTCGGCATCGAATCCAGCAGCTCAATGGCATCATCGTACCGTCTGCCCTTAGCGTATCCAGATATCATTGCATTGTAGCACGCCGAGCTCTTCTCGACAGGCATTCGATCAAATAAAAATCTTGCCTTGTCCAGTTCGCCATTGCGGGTGCAGCAAGTGATTATCAATGTCCACGAGTAGGAATCTTTCCTGGGAAATCTTTCAAACAACTCAGCCGCTTCAGAGAAACAACCATTGTGCAAGTAGCCGGCGGCCATCGTGTTCCAAGAAACCAAATTTCTGCGAGGCATTTGATCGAACAGCAGCCTTGCGTCGACGACATAGCCATTCTTTGCGTATGCCGAGATCATCGAATTATAGGTCACCGTATTGCGAGTAGTCATGCCATGGAATAAGGCGATGGCTTCCTCGATCCTTCCGGATCTCGCGAGCTCTGTGAGCTTTAGATTCTGAGCGAAAACCAAACCTGCTCTGCTGCCAAAGACATTGAGCTGGGAATTCATCGTCACTTACCACCGATCGGCGGACCACGAGAGCTAAACCCACACCGTCGGAGAGGCGGAAGCGGATCCACCAAAGGCCGACGCCGTCGGCGCCGCAACGGCGCAGATACTTGAGAAGAGTCTGTTGTAGGCTTGTGGCATGGGCAAAAGTAGTCCAATTACGGCCCAATTGTAATTGGGCCGGGCCGTCCGCTTCCATCAATCCAATTTCAAAAGAGTCGACCGTTGAGCAACAAAACACTCGACCGTTGGGCAACGGTCCTTTGTGAATTGTGATCTAAATTGTTAACTCCAGCTCCAGCTGCAACTCCATCGAAAGCAATGGCCTTCGTCATCGTCATCTCCCTCCCCTTCATCCTCTTCGCGATCCTCCTCGCCTTTGCTTGCTACTTCCTTGGCCGAGCCAAGGGCCGCAAGGATGTCCGCGATGGCATCGGCTCCCAGGTCTATGGTGTTCCCCTGCCTCCTCCAGGTGCCAACGGTGGATCTTCGCCTCCGGCTGCTCCCCCGCGAGTGAACAAGCAAGGCCTAGAAGATGCTTGATGTACAGTGTCCATTCTTTCTAAAAGTGATTTATGGTATTTGCTTGGAATCTAAACATTCCTATAAAAAGTATCCACCATCAGAATCTTTCCTGGGCTTGAGTGGGACTCGGGTCTGACCCGGGCACAACGAGATGGATTTGTAAACGAGATGTTTCTTTATTCTTGATAACCATTGGATTTCGACCACGTGGCAGTAAATCCAGATTATATTTTGACTCGCGAGTAGATTGTCGAGGCTCTATTTTTTACATCGCCGTGACTGTTTTGTGAACCTAAACCGAGTCGATTGGTTCAACCAGTTGAACCGGAAGTTAAATAAGCCGAATTCGATAATCGAACAAAATGTAG
>JBBMKF010084042.1:0-21182 GCA_037834155.1 Curcuma caesia
GATGCTGATGCTGGAGAATTTTGGGGTTATTTTGGAGGTTTTGCTCCCCTACCCAGGAAGGTAGCTTCTGAAGGTGAGAGGAAGGCATATTCTTCTTATATGAAGTTATTATGGTAAATTGGCATGAGAATAATCTTACAGCTTATATTAGTTGTTAATGGTTCCTGACGTGGAAACCTTGTGTGCCCTCCAGTGTTCACAAAGGACAATCTTTGCCTGTTGAAGCTGAATCATTGACAAGGAAATTGTTAGACACCTATAAGTGTTACCTTTTAGATTGTGGCGTTGAAATATATTTATGGATGGGCCGAAGTACATCCCTTGCTCAAAGGAAAGCTGCTAGTTCGCAGCAGAAGTGAGTTTTGCTTCTCCAACTTCAAAATTTTAAAATATTATTCAATTATGAATTTTCTTTATTCAAACAAAAAAAAAAGGACTAAGGAGAGAAGTTGGAGGAACACACAAAGACCCCGTGGGTCCCATGATATAATTTCTTGTATTCAAGAAAACTTCAGGTTATTGGTTGGATTCTAATAACTCTTTCACCTTTTTGTTCAGCCATTTTTTTTTGTATGTCATTGCTGCTGGCGGATGTTCAAGAGCATTTTAAACGTTAGTTCACAGTTGTTGAAATCATATTCTACAGTTAACATGACTGTTACACAGGAATTTCTTCTTCAACCTCCCAGACCACATGCACGTGTGATTCGGATCATTGAGGGATTTGAGACAGTAACATTTCGATCAAAGTTTGACCATGGCCACAGAAAAATGATGCAGTTGTATCTGAGGAGAGTCGGGGTAAAGTTACAGGTTAGTAGAAATGTAAGATTTATTATTTCATTGGATTACTGCCGTCATTAGTTGTTCTTGTTTGAGCGTAATACCTTGTAAATTGTAATCCATGAAAGTATTATTACTTCTGTTGGCAGCATTTCTTACCCGTGTCACTCGATTCTGCCAAGGCACCTGCAATTTCTAGCCTATCGGCTTCTTTCGAACGCCCAAAGGAAATGATAATTCCCAACTCAATAATACCAAAGTCATTGAAAGGTATGCGAGTGCATTTCTTTTCAATCTTTGATGGTCCAAGCATGCATCGTGCTTTTCAAAATCAAACCTTGTTTGCATTTCTCATGCCAAATTGAGACTCCCACCAAAGATTCAAAGGAAGGCGAAGCTGAAGACGAAGAAGGGCTGTCCATTTTCCCCTACGAACGCCTGAAGACTACTTCCGCTCACCCTGTTAAAGATATCGACGTCACCAAAACAGAGGTGCTTATTCTTTCGTCAGCTCATCTAGTTTTGAAATCTTTTAAGATATAGCACTTCAGCTCTTTTGAGACAAATTACAAATTACCAGACACTCACTTCAGATTCAGTCTGTCCCCATCCCACAAATTATAATCACCTATCGTTGAGCGTAAAAGCATAATATTATAGTTATTAGTGGGAAACCTTTTTTACTCTGTAATTGCTCACAGTCCAACATTCCAACTCCCTGCCATCATCCACTTGGCAAGCCGGACAAGCAAGAAGTGATCCACATGATGATGTCGATGCATGCTTCATCCGCCCACCATTAACTTATTATTGTTCCGTGTACTTAACAAACACAACCGATCCATCCAAATGGGGCCTCTCCTTTCAAGAAATCATAAACAAACAAATCTTTCATGGCCGGCCACCAAGTTTCATCACAGTTCGTTGTGCCCCTGCACAGTATGGGCTCATTCATATATTTATTATATTATGTTTTTTACATTGAAATTTCTCATGATTTTATTTTATTATTTTGAAAAGGAAATAGAAATTTCGAAGTGAACGAGTGCCCATCATGACCCAAAGGCCTCCTTTGCCGTCCGATGCTTCCTTCGCGCGCCTGAGCCCCCACCCAACGGCTCAGATCGACCCTCTGGGCCGGAAGTGGGAAGGCGTTCGTTTCTTTGACTCGCTGCTCCATCGCGACCGTGCCAATCCGATGGCATCCGATTGGGTATATTAAAACCTCTCCTTCCGCCGCCGCCTTCCTCGTTGCCTCTCCTTCGAAGTTCCGAGAAGCAAAACAAGGTACGCCTCTCTGCCGCATCTTTTTAGGCCTCGCGACTGAGATTGATCGAGTTATGGCTTCAAAGTTTCGATCTTGATCCCTATGAAAAGAGAAAGTTCTGAAATTGGTTGGTTTTCGGGCGTCTTCTCGGCTTAAATCTATGATTTTGTTGTTTCTGGTTTATGTTTGCACCAAGAGTCTTGCTTTCCACGAAAGGTAACTGGTCTTCGGTGAATTGCTTTGTTCTGAAGCGTGATTTGATTTGGCCTTTTGATTATCGTGCGATTTCTTGTTGATTTTGCTGGTGGGTTTGGTGAATCCCACATGATATGTTTTGTGTTCGTTCGTTGTAGGAGGATTGGATTAGATAGAGGATGAAGTTGTTTTATTGCACTTGAGTAAGATAGCAAAAAGCAACTATTTCCTTCTTCATGTTCTTATTGAAAAGAGAACATTTTGGTGTTCAGAGCACCTACTTGCGATGTTCTTTCATTGCCTCGCCTTTTTTGTTTCCATTATTATTTAGTTTGATAGTTTGGTGTTAGCCATGGAACCTCCAATTTGTGTAATTAATGACGATCTCTGCTTTCTGTATGCCTTTCAATGGACAAAGTCAGCCATGTTTTGATTTCCATGGCAGTAATCTCGGTATGTTTTTTCAGTTGAGTTATTTTTATCCATTAGGAAGTGATTTAGCACACTCTTGGTATAGACATAAGAGTTAGAAAATTGATTTTCAGTAGTTTCGCAAACTTATGTATCTTTAGAGTTCCCTTTTAAGTGGCATAATAACAACAAATTAGAGCTCTATATTTCCTTATAATATCTCTGAAAATGGTCAAAGCCCTGCCTTTTCTATTTTTTCATCATAGCGATCTGTTGATAGCTAGCTTAGTTAGATTCATTGATACTCTTTCAAGTCATCGTAATGGCAACTACACTTTGTAAGAAGACAGTAACACTGATATTGTTACATATGTATCGGTAGTTTGTTTTCTTCATTTTCTAAACTTTTAGATTCTTCATTCTAATGTCATGCTAAGAATTTTTAGTAACAATTACTGCCTTGAGGATATAGTATATCATAGAGGATAAAATGAATTAATCCAACCATGGACTATATTTCATATAGTGTCTCCACAGTAGCAATGATGCACTGTATCAGTTACAAAATCTAAGAGTTTGTGCATTCTGTGGATGGTGTTATATAGGAAATGATAGATTAAATGAAATTGGAAAACTTACAAGAGTGGAAATAAGTTCTCTATTTGCTTTTAGTTTCTATCCTAGCATTACCGCTATTTGCTATTTTTATTTCAATCACAACTTAGAAACAGGAGCTGACTGAAATTATATGTTTGTTTTCTAGGTTAGTCTCTCTTGGTCTTCATCGTCATCTTCTTTAGAAAAAGAAGCGTTCTCTTGTTGAAGAATTCAAATTTGCTTTTCATCTTTTCTCAAGTAGGTGTTTATACAATACTATGGAGGGCTCGATGGGCAGAAAGACTGCTAGTGGAATAATAATTAGAAAAGGTGGATGCAGCATAACTTTTAGGGAACAGAAGTTTCATGATAGAAGCATCCGGTATTGTAACCGGCTAGGATGTTGCGCTAGTCGCTATGCTGTTCATGGCACCCAGGTAGGAGAAGACGACAAAAATTCCTTTCACTCAAGCTCATCTAAGTCATCATCCTCTGTTGGTTTTAGAGAGCCAAGATTGAAACACAGATTGGATGAAGAAGATGTTGCGGAAAGTAGTAATAGACAAGCCAATGGCAACAGATGCAAGTGCAGTAGCAGATCTGTGGACACAAAATATGCAGATTCCGGTGGAAGTTTTGGGAAGAAAGAAAAACCAAAGTCTGTAGCATTAAGACCAACAGGTGAACCTGCAAAGGTTCGGGGCTTATCAGAAAATGCAACTGGGGAAGTGAGATCAAAATTGAGTTCTAGAGCATCTAAAGAAGTAGCTAGGCAGCCCAAATCTCACTTCAAAGAAAATTCAAATACATCTGGAAACAATCCCGTGGCTCGTGCACACATTGAACGAGATGTGCCATCCAGGTCTGAGGGTTATGGCAATGATCTTAGACAAGCAGATGCATCTGACCTTTCCCTGTCAAATTTTAGATCTGCTGATTCTGCAGATGGAAGGGCAGAAAACGACTTAAGGAAGAGATCCTTTAGAAGTCGAAGCCCATCTTCCAGAGGCAAAAGCATTAATTCATCCATTAATGCAACAAATTCAGTTTCTTCACGCAGAGTTACTTTAGATCTAAGTAGGTGTCTTCCGCACAATTTAGCTTCTAATCAAAACCCAAGAAGATCCAGAAGCCAATCTACTGGTACGGGTGTTGTCTCAGTTAGAACAAGGCAGGCACCTAGTGGCACTCCTAGAACAAGGCCCTTAGGACAAGTAGACGAGTTCAACTTGCTGCCAGATCCAGTAGGTGAACTAGGAAGTATTCATCGAAGTTCATCAAGATCATCAAGAGATGCCATGTCTCTATTCAATGTTTTTTCAGAAGATAATGATGGTCATCCACACTTACATAGAAGTATTGCTGAGGTACTGGTAACTTCTATTATTGTAATAGTTATTCATTCTAATCTTACGCCTACATGTCTTACAAGCGGAGAATTGCCTCTGATTGCTCTTTGTCATCAGAATTCCCTCGAGTTTTCTTAGATTTCACTTTGGCTCCATGCAGGTGCTACTGGAACTTGAGCAGATTGAACACGAAGGATTGACACATGAGGAGGTTGTCTGCATTCTGCACATTTGACAATTTATGAACACTGAACTACTGAGAAATCCTTTTTTTTTCCATTCTGTATTAAGATACAATTAACACAATTTGTTGACCTTGCAGCGACTGTCATTTCTTGAGAATCGTCTATTTTTGGATGGCCTGATCAACGACCAATACAGTGACATGAGGATGGATATCGATGACATGACATATGAGGTTTCTTCTATCTTTTAAGTTTACAGTGTCATAAACTACTGATAAATTTCAATGCTCACTCAATTGCAATCAACAAAAAGTGGATCGATGCATTGATATGCATTCCAGTCTTCTAAAATTTATTAATGCAGTGATTCTAGCTGAATATGTCTCAGGAATTTTTATTCCTCGAACAGGAATTGTTAGCGCTGGGCGAGGAAATGGGCACAGTGAGCACAGCCCTTACAGAGGAAGCTTTGTCTAAATGCTTGAAGAGAAGCAATTATGTGCCTGCTTCTCCGATCTCTGGCTCTGATGAAGGTGATGCCAAATGCAGCATATGCCAGGTATACTCAGTTAAACATATGTTTCAGCAGAATCCGTCGTAAAAATGATTACTCGCGCTGAATACACACTCTCAACAGCAGTTTTGCCTCCCGAAATTTTCTAATTTCCACCTTAGTTAACTTCTACAATGTGTATCGACAATCAGGTTCCTGTTTACTACTTTTTGAAGTATGGAATCTTTGAATTTCCTCAGGAAGAATGGGTTGCTGAGGATGAGATTGGCACGTTGGTTTGCGAGCATTTCTACCATATTCGATGCATCGACCAGTGGCTTCGGTTAAAGAATTGGTGCCCCATCTGTAAAGCCTCTGTTACTCCTACTCCTTGAACATGATTCCTAGTTGTTTACTACACCCTATAGAAGGATATTTGATATTTCTAGTATTAATTGAAGCTCCCATAAAGTTGTAGATAACATTCTTTTAGACCACAATAAACATAAACATACATAAATGGCTGTTGATGTGGGAATTTTCTTGTTAAAATTAAAACCATTGTAGTTTCTTTTGCTTTGCAGCTCTTTATCAATCATCAAATAGCATTGTTTCTGCTTTCTCAATAAGATTGTAGTGGCTCAGCATGATGATGTTTTTAATACAAAGTTATTTATTTAAAACATTTTAATCAGTAATGATAAAATAAAAGAAAATATATTTAAATATAGAAGCTCAAGTATGACCAAACAGGTTAATAAAGAAACTTAATCAAGCCTCCATTTTGTCAAAGAACAATGATATACTATATGAAAATATAGCATTAAATTTAACATGACATACTCCATGCAGTGGGGTCCACATCCATACAGTTGAGTGTGTTATATTGAGTTTCATCTTACATTTTCATATAGCGTATCATTTTTCTTTGTGAAACCAGTCTGAAAAAAGAAAAAATCAAACATACAGTTGAGTGTGTCATGTTGAGTTTCATGCTACATTTTCATATAGCGTATCATTTGTCTTTGTGAAACAAGTCTGAAAAGAGAGAATCAAACATACAACAATTTGACATGAAAACTTCAAAATTTTTTGAAAGAAACAAAGAGATAAGAAAACGATAATGTCTCTAGCTTGATAAACATCTTAAGCTAAGATTTTCAATAAATAAGTTTAATAAATAAAACAACAATCATACTTTATCTAATATTATTGAATTTTATTCCTTATTATATTATTATTTATATTTAAATAAAATTTATTTTATTTTATTATTGATAATCACAAAAATGATTTTAAATAGTTCAAGTTCTCACAATTCGTCATTCTCTTATATCAATAATTATTATTATGTCTAATATTATTAAATTTAAATATCATATATTCTTTCCTCTACTAAATTTAAAAAATTTTCACTTCTAATGTTTTTTTTTATGATAATTCAAGTTTAGTATTTACAATCCTAGTCAACTCAACAGAATTTTGTTTAAACTTCTGATAACACACTTTGAATCATTCTTTTGTTTCACATCAAAATAATTTATTTTCAATGCTATATTGCCAAATTTTTCCAGTGAAAGATGGTTCTAATAATTGTTCAAATTAGAGCTTCTGCTCCATCACCAAATCCAATGACATTCAATTGCTTGCAAGGCCATCATGTTACCATTGGTGCTCAGGGTTGACTTTGGCCTGGAGAAGAAGTCAACTCAAGATCATGGCATCATGTTGAGGAGGAAGCTGAAAATTTCATACTGAGAAGTTAATGATCTACTTAAACAATGTTAAATTTCCAAATCACCTATTGAGTTGGGCTGGGATATTGGAATATTTCCAACCCAATACTTCCATCTTCTTCAGTTGACTTGGCTGCCATTCATGTCTTTTAATTTGCATGATCAGAGTTTAAAAATAAAATTATTAATTATAAAAATAAAATATAAATTCATCAGGGAGTAAAATGTAATTTATTGAATTATTGAGAGTAAATTGATGTTTCCAACGGGGCGGAATGAAATTTTCCAATCCTCGAACCGTCATCCGCCGCACCTGAACCACAGAAAAAAAATGACCGTCAGATCAACCATCGACGGCTATTATGAGTCAACGCGGTTCGCGAGACGCTTTTCCGCTGTCACTGCGGCGTTAGGTGAGATCGCAACGTCGTAAAACCATGTCAACCTCTCCGTCACGTGCACCGTCATTAAACCAAACCGAGTCGCGGCTCGACCGACAGGGCGAACTGAGCCGGTTTGGCCCGGTCAAGAAGTAGGTAAGACCGGTCATCAAGATAACCGAGCCGCTCAACTCCTGCTTACGTGGCGCGACCGCAATGGCTTGATTCATTTCGAAAGTCAACAGTTAGCCTTGACTGTAGCCGATTAGCCGAGCCGATTTCCTTACCAACTCCTGGTCGCGTCACCGCCGGTATATTACTGCCTCTGCTCCTCCCATTCTTCTTCTCTCTTCACGGCAGAGAGAGAGAGAGAGGAGAGAGAAAGCAGTGGAACGGAGAGAAACCTACTGATCGGGATGGCTTCGATTGCGCCGCCGGAGGAGACCATTTTCCGATCCAAGCTTCCGGACATCGAGATCGCCAACGACATCCCGCTCCACACTTACTGCTTCGAGCGACTGGGCGAATTCGCCAACCGGCCGTGCGTCATCGATGGCGCGACTGGCGTTGTGTACACCTACTCCGAAGTGGAAGCCTCCGCACGCCGCTTTGCGGTGGGGCTTCACAGCGTCGGGATCCGGCGGGGCGACGTGTTCATGATCCTCCTCCGCAACTCGCCTGAATTCGTCATCGCGTTCCTCGCCGCGTCGTTTGGCGGAGCCATCGCCACCACGGCGAACCCCTTCTACACTCCTGGCGAGATCCAGAAGCAAGCGGAAGGGGCCGGCGCCCGCCTTATCATCACCGAGTCCTTCTACGTGGACAAGATCCGGCCTTTCTCCGCGGAGCGCGGCATCACTATCGTGACGGTCGGCGACGGCCCCGCCCCGGATGGCTGCCGCGCCTTCACCGACCTCCTCGCGGTGGACGCCGGTGCGCTGCCGGCGGTCGAGTTCGATCCGGACGATGTGGTCACGCTGCCCTACTCGTCGGGCACCACCGGGCTTCCCAAGGGCGTGATGCTGACTCACCGGAGCCTGATCACCAGCGTGGCCCAGCAGGTGGACGGCGAAAATCCCAATCTGTATTTCCAGCCGGAGGACATCATCCTCTGCGTCCTGCCCCTTTTCCACATCTATTCTCTCAATTCCGTCCTCCTTTGCTGCCTCCGCGTCGGCGCCTCCATCCTCATCATGCGGCGGTTCGAGGTCGGGCAGCTCCTTGAGCTGGTCCAACGCTACAGAGTGACAATTGCGCCCTTTGTTCCGCCCATCGTACTGGAGTTCGTGAAGAGCCCGCTCGTCGACAGCTACGACCTCTCGTCAATACGGATGGTCATGTCCGGGTCTGCTCCCATGGGCAAGGAGCTTCAGGACAAATTCATGGCCAAGCTTCCCAATGCTCAGCTGGGCCAGGTGAGGCCTTCCCTTCTTCCTCTAGACCACACAGCACGCTTGGCCACGGCCGTTTCCTTGATTCTCGGCTGTTTGGTAGGTTGTTAGTATCAGAAAGGGAAGTTATGTGACACATCTTTTTGGATGCCTTGCTCTCCTACTAAGTCATTGCCAAATTTTATCCCACGAATTCCAACTAATATCGATACCAAAGTGCCATCTGCACATGCATCTTTCGGCATCATTCCAACACAGTTCTGAAAATCCTTGTGTTCTTGCCTCATCTAATCAGGCATAGATACATCTGAGCGAGGCATTTGAGGACTCTGTATGAGTGATTCATTTAGGTGTGTCAAAGCATTTGCTAGTAACGTGCGATGTGTCAGTCTTCTTTGTGACAAATTTAATTTTCTGTTCCCACTTCCCCATGTTGAACAGAGTTGATGCTCTTTATGTAGATAGAACAAATAGTAAGAAAATAGCCCATTATAGTTTGGTCTTCCAGTTGAGACAGCTTCTGACATTTGAAGTGGCTCCATCTTGATTCTTGAATGGGAGTAATTGACAATGTGCAGTCCCTGCTTTGCTTCAGCATAAGGCTAAGGCAGGATGTAACAAGTTAATTTGCTTCAAATGTGACAGGGTTACGGGATGACAGAAGCTGGGCCAGTGCTGTCGATGTGTCTGGCATTTGCAAAGGCACCATTCGAGGTGAAGTCCGGTGCCTGTGGCACGGTAGTGAGGAATGCTGAGATGAAGATAGTTGACCTGGAGACGGGCGCTGCGTTAGGCCGGAACCAACACGGCGAGATCTGCATAAGAGGTGCCCAAATTATGAAAGGTAAGCACACTATATGCCTCCCTAATCAATTCAAAATGTTTTATCCTCAATTCTGCCATTGTTGATTGATCTATTATTTGCTTGATTATCATGTCTCAGGATTCATCAAAGAAGTATACAAATTTTATATAATTTGGAATGTCTAGTTTTTAATAACTTATAATTCTTTGAAGATAGCAATGATTTAACTTTCTTCTCTTGTCAAAATTTGGTTCTTTTGGGGATTGAAGGCACGTAAATACCAAAAATCCAAAAGAAACAGGATGCATGCTATTGGCAACTTTTTAGATTAACCAAATCTAATGAGTTCGATTTAGTAAATCATGCCATGCCGTTTATATTCAGTTTTTACCATATCATGCTCCAATCTCTAAGATTTATCGAATCATGCCTGAATTAATTTCTTTTCCCAATCTACCATTAAGTTTATTGTGTTTTAAATTTTGGACTCAAGTTGTAAGTTTTAAGGCATAAGCTACTAGTGTCCCATAAATCCCTTTTTACCATTCTTGAAGCCGCAAACCTGTATTTTGACTTGTGCTAAAGCCATAAAGCCAAAAATAATTTAAGGTCTCTTAAAAATGTGCTCTAAATCTGGCACTATGTTGCAAATTATGTTAACCGATGGTATCATTCTCCTCATCATATAACATAATGCGTTTTAGGCTCACTGAAGCATAACAATACTAAAACGTGTTGAATTTGCCTAATCCTACCGTTCCTATTTCCCATCAAAGACTTAAAAGCAGATGTCCAATTAAAAGATGATTGTTTGGTGTAGTGTCTTAGTTGACAAGAGTTCTACAATAACTTAGATCAAGGTCACATCATAGTCAGCAGCTTGTCCATTTTGTAGCTATGATGAAGGCAAAATAAATTGTCCTTCTCAAACTGGCTCTTAGACATGTGCTTCTCAAACGGCAAGAAAGTATCGAGGCTTGCAAGTTGTCTCAATTGTTTGAATTGTGGTTTTTAATTAATTAACAAAAGATTACTGATGCAGTAATTTTTGCAGGCTACATCAATGATCCAGAGGCCACAAGGAACACCATAGATAAGGATGGATGGCTGCACACCGGAGATGTAGGTTATGTGGATGATGACGATGAGGTGTTCATCGTCGACAGGCTCAAGGAGATCATCAAGTTCAAAGGCTTTCAGGTACCCCCAGCTGAGCTTGAAGCACTACTTGTTGCACACCCAAACATCTCTGATGCTGCTGTAGTTCCGTGAGTCTTTTACAACACAAACAACACCAGTTACATTATCTAGTGAATTACCTTGACTGATTCTCACTGTAACCTCAAAAGTATGCAATGCATGAATAAGTACAACGTATTTGGCTTTTGATTTTGCAGGATGAAAGATGAAGCTGCTGGGGAAGTCCCTGTTGCCTTTGTTGTGCGGTCCAATGGATCAAAAATCACTGAGGAGGAGATCAAGCAGTACATCTCAAGACAGGTAAAGTCTTGCACAGTGATTTCATAATCAGTAATGTATGTCTCAAAACTCATACAACCAACTTCAAATATGGGAGATGTCTAGTCCAATTCAATATAGTAGAACTTCATGCATAATTTTGATAGAGTAGAAAGATTTTGCATTCGCCAAGCTTTTGAAGCCCGAAAACCATTTTGATGTTAATCGTGAGGAAACTGAAATGCTTAAACTCATTTCCTTAAGCTTTGACATTCTAAATTCAAAGTTTGATCTGTGATCAGGTGGTTTCTTACAAGAGAATCAACAAAGTTTTCTTCACAGAAGCCATTCCAAAGGGCTCCACCGGAAAGATCTTGAGAAAGGATCTAAGAGCGAAGCTAGCTGAGCAATTCCCCATCGGTCCATTTCCATGATCATATCGAGACAGGCAGTATCTTCCCATAGCACTCTGGCGCTAGAACAAGAAGTGGTGTAATATTCTCAACATAGTTCATGTTTCCAAGTCATTCTTTTCTGTGCTGTTTATTAGCGTTGTTAATTGTTGATGGGAGGGTTCATCTATAGATTTTATTTTACTTGTTCTACATTTGTGGCATTATGTTTGTAATGTTAATGTGGATAGACATATGACTTTGCTAAATTAAAAGGTTGGTTTCCTATCGAGTAAGAACCATGATTGTGTGTAATTAATAACAATGTTATGGTAACTAATTTTTTTAATTTATACTTGTTCCTATAATATGATTTCTTTCCTTCAGCTCCTTGCATTGAATTATTATTGGACGAATAAATCTAATACGGTTGATCTTTCCTTGAGCTCCGTATTGAATTATTATTGGACAAATAAATCTAATATGGTTGATCTTGAGCTTCCTGCATTGAAATAATTGGACAGGGATACAAAAAAAGACGTCTCTTTTTTTCTTTCAAATATTTAAAAAATATCTCATTTTACTTTTTAATTAAAAGGGCATCCCTTATCATCCATCAGTTGTACATTTATCCTCCTATCTTTCATTATTATTTTTATTATTATCTTCTATTTAAATCTCCATCTAAAATATACTGTAGCAATTACGAATATTATAGTAGTTACAATTTTTATTAAATGAGTAGGGCAAATTTACAGTGTAGCAATTACGAAATCGTAACTAATTATAATTTTTTAATTATTACAATTTGAATATAGATGAATAGGATCGAATTCACGTTATAACTGTTATAAAATTATAATTACTATAATATAAATATTTTTGAATAAGTTAAATATGTATTATAGTATTTATGAAATCATAACTACAATAATGTATGTAACAACTATAAAATTATAACTGTTACATAGCACTTGATCAATTTATGATTTAAATAGGAGATAATAATGAAAATAAATATACACGATTGAATAGTAGCAGTGGATGCCCTTAATATGAGATTGTACATTTATCCTCTGTCCTCCAGTATTATTTTTATTATTATTTTATGTCTAAATGTCCTATCTAAATTTTAAAATTGGATAAACATATTAAAACAGCTATGAAACTGTAACTATTATATATGTTATAGTAGTTACAATTTCATAGCTACTACAACATAAATATTAAATAAATAAATCGAATCCACATTATAACAACTACGATTTCTTAACTACTACAACGTGAATATAAGTAAACATGGTTGAATCCACATTGTAGCGATTACAAAATCATAATTGCTATAATGTAAATATTTTTAAATAATTAAATATATATTATAGTAATTATAAAATCGTAATTATTATAATATATATATATATATATAGTAATTATAAAATCATAACTATTACATATCACTTATCTATTTAGGATTTAAATTAAAGTTAATAATATACAATTGAATAGTGATAATAGATATCCTTTCATAATAAAAAAATACTTTTTTATTTTACTTTTGAATATTTTTATTTTTTATCGGTCTCTATAATTAAATAAAAGAAATAAAGGTTTTTTTTTGGTTCATTCGGCCTGCTTCGGCTAACTAGCTCAAGTCGTCCGTCACTGATGATTATTCAACTCCATCCAATCGTGATCCGGTCGAATCATTGTTGACCCAACTTGAACCGGTTTGGTTCAATTTGGATCGGCAGAGTAATAGATTAGGGTTCGCTGATCGTCGAACCCTTCTCCCGCAACTTCACCCCCGTTCCTTTCTCCGGCAGCGGAAAGCCCTTAGTGCTGCTCCTCTTCCCCCGTGTGATCAGTAGTCCCCCTTGCCCTCCTTGCTTGCTCGAGAAGCAGCGCTGCAGCTCGAGTTCACGAGGTTCGACGACTGCGACGTGAGTAGTTTTGGGATTTTCTTGTGAGTTACCAGTGTAAGGAACGTTGTTGCTTCTGGTGATCTTGTGTTTCCTACAGGACGAGTTGCGGAATACGCAATGAAAAAGGTAGGTTAGGACTTAGGGAGTTGGGTGTTGGTATTACAGGTGAGCGAGATGGGAGTTATTTAGTTCATTGTTCGTACCTTGGGAGTTGAATTATAAGGTTGTTTAGTGTGCTGGTAACTTGTGTGTATTTAGAGTGGAGTTTGGTCTACCAATTCTTGTGTGGAATTTCGACTTGCCTTGTTGACTATTTTGCCAGTCCTGCTTGTGTTATCTTATTGCCTTTGCTTAGGAAATCACACTAGTTATTATTTCATGTGGATTATTTGAGGTTTTATTTTGTTACATTGCTCGCGACATTTGTTGTATTATCTGTTTTTGATGTATGGAATTTACTTATTTATTGTTGCTAGCATTAATAAACTTTTTGATAACAAGTAGTTAAGACTAGTTACCTTAAATTAGGACACAGTGGACTTAAGACCTAACACAACATACTGAATGTTCTTTTGTGGGTGATGTAAGCCTTTGGCCTGTAGCATAATCTCAGTACTATTAACAGTTAATGATTTTATTTCCTTGTTCATAAGGAAATCACGTCGGTGACTTTGAGTCCAGGCTGTGTTTGGTAGTCACACTATTTTCTGATTCCTGTCCTTGTGTCCTAACTTAGAAACTCACACATGTTGTCTGGTTGTTTAACTTGCGATTGATTGGAATGATATTGTAATCAATTTTATGGCTGGTAGCTCTTGCTAGCTTGGGAGTGAAGTACTTTCGCTCGATGAATTAGGCCTCTTTTGTTACAGAATGTGATTTTATAAAAATATTTTAAGTAGATATTTGAAGGAGATATTATATGTTTTTTGTAATGTTTGTATATAACAATTTTTACTTAACACATTTTAATAAAATCCATTCTAATTGGCCATTCATTTGGTAGACTTTGCTAGTATGATGCCAGTTCAGTTCTGATAATTAAGGCCCATAGTTCAATTCTCATTTCTACTAGGCATGATAGCTAACCAATGAAATCGGTCTCTTTATCATAAAGAGATAACTTGGACTTTTACTGTTTTTTCTTTTCTGTGCTTAATTTACCAGTAAAATTTTTTCTATTTATTTTTCTTCATGTTGATTACAAATATTTGATGCCCTTGGTTGCTTCTTCAATTTACTTTAGAATAGGGTTAGGGTTCCATGCTTAGTAATTTTACTTGTTGAACTTACTATAGATTACTAACTTTTATCCAGGTGGTTGTGTGGTTTCCAGCAAGTTACTTGTTGATCTTCATTGAGATTGCTGGAATTTTGTAGTATAAGATGGTAAGAATATCTTGTTGTAGCTGCTGCTCATTTCTCCAATCATTTTGTTGATGAAATTCTGCAATGGTAATCATTTGCTATGTTAATAATATGCATCTTCCTAGTTGTCCAAACATGAGTTACATGTTTCTCTTTGGCTTCTTTAATTTCTAGTTGTCCAACATAATGAAACATCTTTTAAAGCTAATTCTGTGCAAATAAATGTATTGGATGAATGCTTTAAATCACACAACATACTAGGGTGTCTTATATTTTTATACATGTTTTTTTATTGAATTTCATTCATAGGTTTAGTAAACGCTCACGTTTGACCATTCAAAATGCCTAACCAACATCTTTGACTAAATCTTTAATTTTTTATCTTGGTACAACTTGATTCCTTTCCTCTTCTCTTTTCCTCTCTCTTCTGCATGCCCACATTTTGTCCATGCCAGAGCTTCTGCAGCCCTTGCAGCACCAATGACTCAGATTTTATTGGATTAAAAAAATATCATTGTATGCATGACAATATTTTCCCCTTTTGAGAAATATCATTCTCCTCTTTGCCGCAAAGAATTGATGTTGTTGTGTCTCCGTCTAATGTTTTCTGTTTACTTGTTTAGTCAGGCAGGAAGGAAACAGTTCTAGATTTGGCAAAGTTCATTGACAAAGGTGTCCAAGTCAAGCTAACAGGAGGAAGACAAGGTTAGTTACTTTAATTTTTATCTGTGCTAGACTTTGGTCTTTCCAACTGTTACATGAATTTAGTTCTTTCCTCAAAACTTCTACCGGTGCCTAATGTCTCTTGATAGTCTTAGTCCCTGGGTCAAGTGATGGTGGCTAGATATGTTTACTCAATGATACTCATCTACATGGCATAGTTGTCTCTTGTTCACTGTGTAGAAGTTTCAAGTTGATATGTGAAGCAAGCAATAAAAAAAATCAAAAAGTCAAGAAGAAGATGGTTTATCACTATGTTTTAAGAATTATATGTATGCATCATGTGGTCAAGCCACTCCATAACACATGCAGGATGCAAACTTGACAAAGGGTGCATTTACAATCCATACCTTTGTTAAGTCCATACCTTTGTTAATGTTAGTTAATTGATAATACTGTGTAACATAATGTATCAAAAAATGGATTTACATATACCATCTAATTTTTCAAATTCATCAACCCAAATGATCGGCCAGATAACTTAAATTGGTCAACCCAATCTATTAAAGTTTGATATGCCTACACAATGGCAATGATCTTGTTGGCGAGGCAATAAAAAGTGGAGCAAGAGAGGTCTTTCAACGATGATTCATGAGGATTTATTCACAAGGGATGTCTTCCAGCAACAGAGATTGAAACACTCAATAGCGATATCCAGTTTCGCAGGCTCTGGGTAAATGTTCTAATGGTTTGTACTAAGACTTAAAGGATTAGAATGATGTATTGGTCGAGGTAACACAACTTTTACATTAATTTGTTACGTAAACTAGGTTACAACTTAAAACTTAATCTTGACTTAAATTCTTTGGAATGATCTTATCTTGAGTGAGCTATCCAAGATAAAGTACATGTCTTTCAATGTAATTTCTGCTAATTTGGTACTTAAAAGTTTTGAGCTTCTTACGCATTCTCCTTGTTGTTTTAATTTCTGGAGTTTCCAGTCGAGGTACATACTAACTCACTCGTAACCCATATAAATTTGCTTAACACTTGATGCCTTGATCCAGTGACGGGGACTCTAAAAGGCTACGATCAGCTGCTTAACTTGGTGCTAGATGAAGCTGTAGAGTTTCTTAGAGGTAACTACTTTCCATGAACATGTTAACAAAAAGTTTTCTATGATTAGCGTTTGCCCTGATGAACTGAATTGTTTTTGCTATTAATTTACATACTATTAATTTCTCCTTTGATGGCTTCATATACTTTAACCCAAAAATTCATGCACTTGATCGAGGCATACAAACTACATAGGTCATACTTTGAAATGTATTGTTGCGCTGCTAATTGTGAGTCCTATTCTTCATGGTGCCAAGGAATTTATAGGACCTAAAGGATGAACTCACATATGTTGGTGCAGTGGAAGCGGTTTGTGGATCGCTAGAGAGGAGAGGCGAATAGCAACTTACAATAATAATCAACCTATTTCTCTTACTAATTAACGAGCAAGGACACATATTAAAATACAAATATAACATAAAAGTAAAGAAACACAAAATTTATTTGGTTACAATCATCTGGTTGTTAATCCAAAGTTTTGAACAACTCTATTTAGATCTCCTTCTTGGGAAATGACACGGAGGCAAAGAAACCTCTTATTAACGGTTGAGTAAAGATTATACCAAACAGAAGACAATTAAAATCGAGTGTGTGTTGTTTCTTCTTCGAATTTCAGTCTATTTATAGTCTTTATCTCGATCTGACCATTATGCTGATGTGACATTCGAGCATCTAGAAGTCTTTTGGGCATTTGGATTCGTCGAACTCAATCTACTCTGCAACTTTCCGCTAATGGCTTTAGATGGCTTCTTGCAATCCAGACGCCTGAAGGCAATCCGAGCTCTTGGATTCTGTTAATGTGGACTCCATTGTGATCCGGCTCGGCAACAGTCGTGTTAAGCTGGATTGGATATTTGGGCGTCTGAAATAGATCCAAGCGTGTAGAGTCTGAGGCTCTCAAAATGGATCCAGACGCTTGGAGTCCAAGTGCGTGGAACAGTTCCAAGCGCCTGTAATGGTCAACCTTTTCCTCCTTCATTCTGTCTTAGTCGCCTTGCGCAGTCTTCTTTCTGACTTTTCGTCTCTCGAATACACTAATCCCTTCTAGCTTGCTCCTGTGCGTTCTTTTCGCTTCGCCGAAGTACTCTTCCGCAGCTTCTTATACCTCGAATGCACCAAGTCCATCGGGTCCTTTCTCGTGCTATTTTTTCTTACTTGCTTGTGTCTTTTGTCAAGGTTCGTCATCTGGTACACATGTGTTATCTCAAGTCCTTGTACACTTAGATATATGCATCAAATATAACTTTGACATAGATTTATTTGATCACATATCAAAATTCTACCAGATACTAACAACATATTCAGCATTGGATGATGATTTAGTTAGTTTAATAAGCTAATAAAGTCGACAATATTCTTAACGAGGCTTTGCTCTTTAACTTCCATCCAATGCTTGCAGATCCTGACGATCCACTGAAGACTACTGACCAGACTAGACGTCTTGGCCTTATAGTATGTTTATTTTTTATTTAAAAAAATTATGATGGTTGACGACATTGTTTTTCTGCAATAATTTGTTTTTGTTCTGGAAAAAATGATCATTTCCAACAGGGTGGGTTTTGTATTTGTATGCAGATCTGTAGGGGAACTGCTGTAATGCTTGTGTCACCAACTGACGGAACAGAGGAAATTCAAAACCCCTTCATCCAGCCAGATGGAGCTTAAATACAAGTTTTAGCCACTTTGATTCTCACCATGGTTAGTCGCTTGGTGTTGATGCCTGTGCTCTTGTCATTTACTCCAATTTCTTAAACCTCCACTTGATCAGCTTTGCATGCATAGGAGAGTTCTTGTTTGCACATGATTAAAAAAATATTCAAAATGCTTTCCCAAGATATTTTGATAATCGCTGTTGTTGGCCAACTATGTGAACCCTATTGGATTTTCTCAATTCCTAATCGCAAGATTCTCACAAGCAAGCTTAATCAAAATGTGAGCCATGTCAAAGTTCCTTCTCCATGCTTGTTCTGATATTTAAAGAGAGAATGATCTATTTCTTCTAAGCAAAAGCCACCAAGCGTGTTGGTGTACCAGCTACGCACCAAAAACAAAACTGATCTGAATTCATTAGAGGGCATATACAAGACTTCTACTTAGAAGCCTGAACTCTTTCGATTGCTGATGGCATCAAACAAAGACAGCCTCCTTTTAGCAACCTTTGAACGATAACACCATGTCTCAAGTGCTTCTGTAAGGTCAGGATATCGAACATGCTCCGACTTCAACCATTCTGCTAATATTTCAGCCTGGTTGTTAGATGGCAATGTGAGAATAATAGAAACAAAAGCAGATTCCAGTCCCAGCCAGATCTCACAGTCAATTTTAAGCGTCGAGCCTTCTTCGTGATCGGAATTGGGTTGCTCAAACGAAGGCCTTGCCCTCTGCATAAACGGCAGCCAGACATTCACCGTGAGTAGCCTCGTTGCCGTCGGGACTATCACATGTCCAAATACAACCGAGTCGAGAACCTTAGAGGTAACTTCAATTACTTTCAATTTGATCTCTAGTAAGTCGGCTTCGGCATCCATTTTTTCAGTGACTTCCACTATATTAGAAGAGGCTTCCAGCCAATAGTGAGCCAGATGTTTCATCATTTCCATCTTATTCAAGATCTGACAAATCCATGAGATATCAGTGAGGAAGGACTGCAACCTATTCTCCATGTTTATCTTAGAAACAGCCTCTTGAGATGCATACAAAAGAGATTCTAGATGACAACTGAATCTGCTTAGAAGATCATTCACACAATTCTTCACTGCCAACTTAATGTCTTGATTATCCGAGGTCAGCATCGGAGCATCATCATCCTCAGTAAGCATATACTCGAGCTGATCTTGAGCACTGGATTTCATGTCTCGCACAGACTGTGGAAGTGATGATGTAGCAAAGCGGAGAGTCGACATGAAAATACCAATTACCGAAATTGGATCAACTGGCTGGAGACGTGCGAGGATCTCCTCGTATTGAGAACCGAGATGAGGTATTATCTTCAAGATCTGCTCCTCATCAGCTTCTTCCCAAGGAACAGATTCCAAATAGTCAATACAATAGCGGCTCAGCTGATGACAACCAAGGCGAACGGCAACCTGAAGGATATCAATTGTGTTTCTTACGCCATACCGAGTTTGCGGTTCTTTCGCGTAAAGAAGGCGGAGGGCAACTACATAAGAATTAAACTCAAATTCTTCACAATGAACTTCAACACAGTATCTAGAATCCAGGATCTGACATGTTGGCCAGTCATCGGATAGGCGCTCGGCAAAGTACTTGCTTTTATCTATGAGAATACCTGAGTGACAATATAACCAATTGTCGCGACCTTCGTGGGTCCTTATCCTCACAACAACATCACTGGTTGCGCGGTCTCCAAATCTAATGAGAGTCTTCAGTGGAGGTTTAATTTTAGAACTCTGGACAAAGAAAAAAAGGGCTCAGTCTTAGAACTCTAGACAAAAAAGGAAAAATCAAGATATCTGAAACAGAATATTTACTCTTCCAAATATACTCAAAATTAGAGAGTGAAGATATCTAACACTTCTTCAGATGAGTTTTAAGTGCATGTAACAACAAGCGTTAAGCAAAGTCGTAAAAACTGAACTATATGATTTACGACTATTAAACAACATAGTGTTAGGAGACATGGTACTTGGTTTACAACATACATTGATGCCAATCAATACTAAGTGGATTAAAGAAAATCTTTCCAAATATATTTAATTGAAACCCAAATATTATCAATTGATAGCATTTGTCAATGCTACTTATTTGTTGTTACCAAAGTTGGCACCACTTGGTACTTTACTAGGATTTGAACAAGAAAAGTATAGAATAACAGAAAACGAAATATGTTTTAGCAAAAATAATCTAACATTAAAAATGCAGAAAATATAAAGAGACCACGGAGACATGCTAATAAGCACTACCCAATGAACAAGAGACGCCCTTGGTGTGAAGTTGCCCAATAGAAGCAGAGAAGAAGATAAAGCAAATTATATGTCCAAACATACATGATGCAAATCTCCAAAGAAAATCTTCAACATAGTTTTTCTATTAACCCTAATAGAGTAGGATTAACATTCATTAAAAACCTTAAAGATGATGGATAAGTAGAGGGGTTGTGGCCACCTCCATTATCATCTTTCACGAAAACATTTTAGTTACACCTATTACAAGCCTTCAAAGATAAGGATAATGAGGGGTTACACCACCGCCACTAACACTTTAGAGGTTTTTTAGTTTATTTGAAATGATAAGAATAACAAATAAGAAAATCCACACGGAACACATAGCAGAATACAAAACCTAAGGGTTGCCAACTCAACTCTCTGTTGATAACTTGATCATGTAAGAGGAGGCTCAGCAGTTAGCTACTATCTGTGTGCTTTTATGTCCATATTGTAGTGCCATGATTAAAGATTCTTATGTTGCAACTACTTTGAAACTTCTACGTTGCAGTTGTTTTGGTTGCAAAGTCAAAATTTTAGATGATTTTGTCATTTGTTAGACTCTAATTCTGGGCTTATTTATGTTCTTATTTTCAATGGATTGCTTTCTTAGATTTTGATAGCATGCCTTGCATCGAATACAACCTTTTGTTGGATAGTAATAGTAGAAGGGAAGAGAAAGAAGATGGACAAAAATGAAGACAAAGAAACAAAAATAAAAGAGCAAAAA
>JBBMKF010084357.1:0-13688 GCA_037834155.1 Curcuma caesia
TGATGTGATTGATCCGCGGCATGCATGGATCCCTTTGCAAAAGTCTAATCACCGTGTCCGCCACCGGAGATACTCTCGTTCTCTCTCGCCTTTTCCATGATGCCTGCTCTGCTTGCGTTCTAGCTAGCTTCGGGCAGACACTGCCTGCGTCCCTTCGGGTTTCATATTCTTCTCCAATTCTGTTGCATGATTTTCTTCAAGTTAAAATTTATGATGATCCTACCCTACCGATATATTATAATTATTTATGAAAAGATAAATTAAAAAATTATAATTAATCATTACGAAAAAGTATTTCTTGATTTCATCAAAATTTAATTCTTGTCCATTTTAACAACATCGTCGCATGACTGTCGCTTTTGCTTTCGTGCATCTTGGCATGCCATAAACTGAAAGGGGTCTTGAGATCCATCAATTGATGATAATAAAATGGGGCTCTTTGAGTAGATTGAAAATAAGCACCAAAAGCTATATCTAAAAGAGAACAACATGTTATAATCTATGTCTTTTTATTGAATTGCACATGCATATTTTAGTATTTCTTATTTAGTATTCTAAACTTTCATAACAATACTAAAAAAGTATAGTATATTCCTGAAATGCCCTTTTTTTTTCTTTTATGCTATTAGTTAGTTTCATTTGAAATTGACTGATGGACTTAAAATTTTAAACTATTTTAAATCAAAATTAATGTACTTCTAGAAGTTTTTTAAATATATTTATGATCATAGATTTGAATTCAATAATGTAAATTAAAAATAATAAATTTTTAAATTTATAAAAGTTTAATAAAATTTATCACAAAGGTCTGGGATAATACTCATTAACCAATATTACTATTAGATTCCTAGGACTCCTCTAATTCAAAAAATATCAAACTTTTTTTATATTTTTAAATAGTGTAGATTGATCAGTCAATTTCAAATAAAATTAACTAATAGACCTAGAGAATTTGGAATCACTTTATACTAAAATATGATACTTGTGGAAGCCTTCTTAATTTAATGTATCAATGCCCTCATATCTGAATTAGACGATATCAATTGGGAGCGATGAATTTTTTCACTTACAAAGGCTCGATAAAATTTATTACAAGCTCATTATAAGATTTAGGACAATGATATTCACTAACCAATGAATTTTTAAGACCCTCTCAATTCAAAAAATATCAACTTTTAAATTTTCAAGTGGTATAGATTAATTAATCAGTTTCGATCTAGAAAATTTTGAATCACTTTAAATTAAAATCAATGAACTTTTGAAAATCTCCTTAATGTATTTATATCATCAGATGTGAATTCGGTAGCGTAAATTGAGAGTAGTAAAATTTTAAATACGTAGAGTAAAAATATAAAGAAATCCCAATGATTATTTAGTGAAAGAACTATGAAATTTAAATTTGTGAGTATAAATACATTAAAGAGGCTTTCAATAGTACATTAATTTTGATATGAAGTGATTCTGTCAAAAAAAAAAAAGAAAAAAGGAGAAGTAGAATCAAGTCAACAAGTCAAGATGATGATATGGATATATCACTCTTTCTTGTGCCAAAGATTTTATCATTTTCGAAGGAACTGGAGCTATACTCCTTTTCAATTTCCATTCAAAAATTTCTTATGTATTTCCACGTCATTTTTTGAGATCTCAAAAAAGAAAATGGATAAATTTATTTTCTACGAAAGTTCTCTAAATCCATCCTCTCATGACATGAAAGAAAGATGAGGATATTTTCTTGAATATACTACGTGATTTAAATTATTATAAAAATTAGGTATGCGAAGTTAACAATGTTAAAACCCGCATTCACGGTTCACGATTCAATAAAATGCATAATAATCTACCTTAAAACTATACTAATATCTTGCTTCTAAACTTCTTAATTCGCTTATTCACATACATTGTTTAGTGCTCATGAATTCTTTTATTTTCTTATTATTCATATCTATCCTATTTTTATTTATTTAGCTCCATTCGATAAAAAAATATAAAGATAAAAATTAGAAAGACATTTTTTTAATTAAAATCATGTATTCCAATTATCCCTCTTTAAACTATTTTGAAATCCTATTAATTAAGTCAATATAATGTATATTATAATAATTATGAATCATAATTAATATAATATGTATATAAATAAAATTCTATTCAACTTAAGTCAGCATTAATCATCTAAGTATAATATGAATATAAATATAATATATTATAATATTTATGAATCATAACTATTATAATATTATAGATATATAAACGATTTAATTTTTATAAATCGGATAAGGAGACAAACAGTAGTGAGAATGCTCGTAACGGTAGATTGACCTTTCAAGTAGACAAACAGTACTGAGAATGCTCATAACGGTAATGGTAGATTGACCTTTCAAGAAAGCGTCAAACCATATCAGCATTGAATGATAAAAGGGCAGCCCGGTGCACGAGACTCCCGTCTTGCGAGATCCAGAGAGGGAATCCAATGTACACAGCCTTATCCAGTGCCTTTGACAAGAGGCTGTTTCCAGATATCAGCATTGAATGATAAAATAAGCAAATTTGACAGTCTATATATATTACACTTATATAATTTAGAAATGAAGTGGGAAAAAAATGATAAAATGAGAATTAAATCTGGAACAAATACATAGAAGTGCAGCTTTATAATAAAGAGAGTAATTAATTAAGATCGAGACCAAGTCAAGTTCGTAATTAAGCACGCCGGTGGTTATGGCGGCAGCGGGGAGAGGTCAGGTCAAGTTCTATGGAAGATGCAACCATGGAATCGAAAGGATCAGGGTTGGATTGGGCGGCAGTAGAATTAAACCAACAAATCCAATCCAATTTATCGTAGATAGAGAAGGGATTAGGAATATATAACAAATAGATGTTCCTCAAATGTGTTTACTAGCTAGAATCTGTTTAACAATGAATGAACCTAATATAAAAACAAATATTTATGTTTACTTTATATATTTGATGATTGAGATTTATACTTATAAAAGATTTAAAAGCATGAAAGATGCTATATCATCTTTAAAGAAAGATCCATTCGATATCAGACCTTGGAATTAATTATATATTCTGGAAAAAACATAAAATAATCATACTGAATGTGTTGTTACATGTATTTCGGTATTGGCATACAGGACTAATTAATCTCCCACCTTAGCATTGTTAAAATTGTCTGCACAAGTAGATATAAGAAAATAAAAATGTTATCAGTTCAAGTTGTTCTTACATCAGATATACTACTAATAACCAAAAGATGCATGCGTATCTCTTATTTTTGCTTTTCATTGTAACAAAGGCCATTTACTGAGCATGTAAAATCACAAACGATAAACAATGTATCGAGTCATCAACATTAACCCATGTTGCATATTTGAACGAAAACCATACTAATTTGCATCACACATTATGTGAAATGCTGAGAAATGGAAAGAACTACTGCACCAGTTGGGCATTCAGAGCAAAGGCAACAAATACACTAACATATTTTCACATATTACTTCTTACTTCTAGTTCTATGATGGGTTAACCAATTGCTGCTGAAGCACCAGTGGAATCGAATTCTTCATTTTAAACTGATATGATACACTACAAATTGTTCTTCTTGATTTCTAGTCAGATGGTTTCAGATGCTACTTTCTTTGGACAAGGATTAAATATCACCATTTGGGTTGGATCTCATAAAATTCGATGTTAAAGAGGAATTTTCCTAGCTGAATGCAGTTTAGATTTACCACAAATCAAATCCAGAGTCTAATTACTAAATTTGTAGATACAATCTAGACCAAAATGTTCCATATATTCTTGTAGGGGTTGGAGGATGAATAGCATCAATGGTTATTTCATCATGTCACAATCAACAAGTAAACTAAAATACAATATATGCACAAGTAGTTACAGAAAACACATCTAGGATTACACATGTTTAGTCACTGTGAATTATTCCCGTACTGATTAAGAAATCTATCAGCCATCAATGACAAAGCCAGGTTTGACTATAGCAGGTAGACCTAATTGGTAGGCACGTTCCATAATGGTCCTTAAAATAAGATATAAGGAATAGGTACTTAAAGGACGTGCAAATTCATCCTGTTTTCTGAGTCGAGACATACTCCTAATGTATTTCCTGAAATCAGGTTCCTCACTGGTGTATCTTGAAGATATTTGTTGAAAGTTACAGGTAGCACCACTGTTCAAAATTACCTTCATGTAAACAAATTCTGAACTTAATTAACAACAGGGTTCACTTGTCATTTCAGAAAAGGTTTAAAAAGAAAACTCAAAACCATGAATCTTATTTCTGAGCATCACCCTCCAACTTCAAAACAGGATACCTGCTTCACCTACATCCTCCAACTTGGTATAAGAAAGGACTCCAACTTGGTATAAGAAAGGAATCTACCCTCATTCTCAGCAAGCTGCCTTTCAACAACCTTCAGCAACCAAAAGAGAGAGACAGAGAGAGAGAGGAAATACCTGCTCCACCTCCATGATGGCAGGTATAAGAAAGGTTATCTGGCCTCAATCTCAGAAAGGTGCGTTTCAACAACCTGTCTCAAGCTGCAAACAATGAATAGACATTTCAAATAAGTCAATTAACAACAAAACAGATGGAGACAAACTGTAGCTGTCTTGTAACTTAAAATTTATCATAAATGCAACATAAATATTTTTTACAAATTCAAGCCATAAATATTGATCCTATCTGCATATTTATATACATGCAGGAATAGTAGAGCCATAGTTCTGAAATATCAAACTATCGAAGTCCAAGCATTGTAGACTTGAGCATACCTGTACATCAATGTTCTCATTAAGTACCAAAGGGTGAAATAAAAGAGAAATAAGTGAAAAGGACAGGCTTGCTTAATATGCTTGCAAAAACCAGATAAATCTACATAGATGAACAGAGTGGTATTTGACGTTCACTAATTCTGCAAACAAGTATTTGATCAACAAAATCAGACTGATCTCATATGTATCTAAAAACTGGCTAATAACCTACCAACCAAGGTTTGAAAAATAAACTCCGCTCACAATAACTTGCGGCACCTCTTAAATTTCTAGATCATAGAAGTTCTTTTTATTTATGGTAGATTCCATCAAATTGACTAGAAACTGAGAAATACATACAGTTGTGTTCAAAAGAAACCACTAATCCATCTATCCACTAAGCACAGAGGTGGAATAGCTGAAATTTGACAAGACCAACAAATAGGATTTCCATTAGCAAAGAATATGGAACTATAATATATGCTTTGTGCCATCCAGGTAAACCCTGGACTGGATCACTGTTTTGCCAACTCGAAAACCAGGAACAACAGTAAAGCCGACCTTTGGTCGAGTAGTCCTCTGGCCATCAACGCACATCATGTTTACCTTACGGATAATGCTCTCCATGAAAACCATAGAGAACTCAGTCCCCCGCGCAACCTGAAAGATTTCCACCACGGGGTCGTATGCCCAGGCCAACTTGTGAAGCGTCCACATGGAGCTGGCCATGGTCGCAAACGGCTCGTACAGGGGACTCGACTGGCTCAGCAAACCCAATGATAAGTCTTTTTTAGTTAAATTCCCCAAAAGAGATGATTCAATGCCTGAGTGGATGAGCTTTGCAAACTTCTTCTGGCAGAAGTTTGCAAAATCACAACCTGGGAAATCTCGCATTGTCTCCATTGGATCAAGAGCGGAATGATCGATGAATTGCTGCAAAGAATCATTTCTTCGAATGGTAACATCAATGCCCCTCAATTCAACTCCGGTTCCATCTTCGCAGAAGTCATAGGAGTCGAAGCCTCCAAACATCCCCAAGCAGATGTAGGAGAGGAGGGCGAACCGGAAATGTCTTGGCTTCGCGTAGTTGACGTCCGGGTAGATGCAATTCGCTGCAGCACGCAGATCCCAACCGGAACTCTTCATCGAATCCACCCAGATGCGGGCGAAACGATGAGTGACGCGGCAGGTGTCCCTGAGCACGGAATCGAAGACCCCAACCGTGAGCAGTGCCTCGACCTTATCCTCCGCCGGCATACAGGCGCGCTCGAGTCGGTGAGCGAGACGCGCACAGTCCGCGTTGAGGTCCGCGAGCGTCTTCTCAAGCGCGCCAGTCTCAGCGTCCTTGCCGTCGATGTCGGACTGGAGGCGATTGACGAGGGCCTCGAAGGCGCGGAGTAGATCCTGGTTCTCCTGCACCTGCGCCTCCAAGTGGGAGGAAAGGGGGAGGAATGGAGTCGATCCGAGTTCAAGATACGTGCGCCTGAGCTCCAACAGGCGGCGGAGATGGGAGACGGCGGCGCGGTCTGCGGCGCGCAGGTCGTCGGGGAGGAAGGGCGACTGCGCGGTCTGGAGGAGGAGGTAGGCGTCATGAAAAGAGGAGAAAGTGGCGAGTGTAGCGGCGACGAGAGCTTGGGGCCCAGGGCGGGGGGCAGGGTCGGGCTTCAGGACGACGACGCGCTGGCCGGTGATAATCTCCTCCGACTCAGGGTCGGCCGCCGCCGCCGCCGCTGCTGCAGCCTCCTCCTCGTCCTCCGCTTCCTCATCCTCGGCGAAGAATTCGATGGTCTTAGACTTGAAGGCCAAAGCAAACTTCTGAAGCATCTCTCTCTCTTCTTCTTCTTCGTCTTCGTCGGTAGAAATCGAATTGGGATTGTTGAATGAAGGCGAAGTGGTCGTCCAAAATGTCTCCTCTTTCCTTGTCTCTTTCGCCTTTCGGTTAGAAGCAAGGGATAAAATGATTTATTTGTTCAACTATCTTATTATTATTATTATTATTATTATTATTATTATTATTATTATTCAATGATAATGAGAAATTGAGAAGGTTGGTAAAAGGCCTTTGAATATATTTTTAAAAATAGGATGACAAAGAAGAAGATTATTAAGAAAAATAATTCCTATGTTCTTTTGAAGGGTAACCTAAATCAAAGATGTTCTCAAGAAATTAAAATTCAAAAGTTTTATAGACTAAGGGGAGGTAACTTAGATCGAGGAATAAGATAATATAGCCCAAATTGAGTAGGAGCTTGAAGGCCTCAAGGCCAAGTAACTCAATTTGAGGATACACTTGAACGATTTGAGAACAAGTATCTCAAATGGAGGAGGAGATCCAACGCCTCGAGGGTAAATAGGTTGGATCAAAGAGGTGCTCAGATAACTCAATCGTAGTCCAAATTGAAAAGGAATTGAAATTTCAAAGACTATAAATCCTATATTGTAACTATGGTATTATAATCTTAGATTTATTTTTATACTTGTAGATTGTATTGATGTATACTTGTTTAGATAATGAGTGAGCTACTTAAGGCTTGATTAGTTATCCAAGTTATGTATGTTGACTCTCTCAAGTTTTAGGTCTTATAGTGACCATAAAACAGGTTGTAAGTATACATGGAGAGTTGTCCAATCATTTTAGATGACTAGAAGCATGTTAATTTGCTAGCAAGGATTTGAAGTAGAGACTAGATGCATGGTTTAGATAAATATAATATTTTTGTTTGAGCATTGGTCGACTTTTGACTATAAGGGTCTTTAATTGAACAAAAGGTTGAGCATTGGAGTGAAAGATGATCCTCCTTAATTAATAATATAATTATTAGCATCTAATTGACTAGATTAAGATTTTTATCGAATGAAGTCATCCAATAAGTGAACATTAGAGGGCCCAAGTACATAAGATCTTGACCAATATTATGGTGTCCCCAGGGGTAGCCGAATTGAATCTCAGATGGTACATTTATCGCATTGAGCATAGATTGAATTGCGAGGTTGACAATCGTAGAATGTCCTCCCACTTGGGGGCATGCTCGGCATTTGATTTACCTACATATATCTTACTGTGGGACCGGTGATATTGGGTTGCTAAGGGTGAGCAAAATTATTTTTTTATCCCATTCAAGAACTTTGGGGTACTGAAAACTCATTATAAACTGCTAAGTTTCCTATGCTCATCAAGATTAGCCGTCCAAAGGAATCAAATGGCTTGTACAAAAGTTGAAAGCTTCTAAACAAATAGCTTGTACTCGTGTAGCCATGGTGCATCTGAACATGTTTGGTTACAACGAAGCAGACTTACAGAAGAGCCATACTTAACATCTACATATACAAATTATCTTTAGGTGCATCTTAGAAATTATATATTGAAGTGTGCAACGAGTACAGTAACATTAAACTCATCAAGGACAAGGAGAAACTCTTTCTACAGGACTAGGAACCTCCGAATGAGATTTTTTAATTTCTTTATTTTGAAGGCTTCTTCAGTTTCTTCTTTTTATTTTCTTTTCTAGTTGTTAATTCTTTTGAATGAATTGTTTCAGGGCTCATCCTTGTGCTGACAAAAGTCAAATAATTTTTGCTAGGAAATATGGCTTTTCAGGCCATTTCTAGAACCTTTTGCTCAAGCATGAAATTGCTCATATATATATAACAAAGGTCATTGCTATTCTATGATGTTAGAGCTCTACATCATCGTAGTTGTGCATGGTGATGCAGAAAGAAAAACCTACAACAATGATCAGTTTCATCATAAAGAGAAGGAAGAAGAGAAGGTTAAATGACTGACATAGATCAACACGACCCTATCATATTAATGCAATCTTGTCATGTTGATGTGATCTCATCGCATCAAATCTTTAAGAATTCAGATGTCTACATTTTATCATACTAATTTTGAATATGCACAGTCTTCCCTCTTGATTTTTCTATCAAGTTCCACACACATTGTTAAGCCTTCTTCCATTAGCTTAATTATTGATAATGTGATGGGGGTCCCAATTTTTTTGCTAGGGGTGACCATGGATTGAGTTTGGATTGGATTCTATATTCTCCATCCCCATCCTTATATCCATAGGAGTATTAAATATTCATCTTCATCCTTACATTCATCAGAGGATCAGATATCCTCTATATTAATATTTTTTTTCCATCTAACTACCAACTTATTTCTCATTCGATAACCAACTTTGAGCGTCAACTAACACCAAAATCAATATCACTGTAGTGTTGATATTTAAAAATCAACACCAACTATGGTGCTGAATTTTGAAATCCAACACTACAGTTTGCTCATATTTGAAAATCAATACCACAGTGGTATTGGATTTCAAAAATCAACACAACTTATATATATATAATTTATATACGGATAATATTTTATCCGATCGACTTCTATTCTCGAATTCAAAAATCTTTATACTCAATTATTTAATCAGGTCTAAAATTTTTTTACACATCTTCCTCCATTTAGATTTAATATCAATTGAATTCAAAGAAAATTATACTGAGTGAGTGCTTTTTGCTAGTAGAGACTCCAACCTATTTGTATTTTGGGATAGAATTTGAGTGAACTATGTAAAAGGGAAATTCTTAAGGAAATATATAAGTTTGTAACAAGGTGGATTCAAAGGTGAATAACTTGCAACATAAAAAGGGTCAAGAGTTTCTAATGTTGTGGATTCTAGTTCGATAATTTAACGACTTATTATGAGATGAACTCAAAGATAATTTAATGATTAAAAATTACTATTGAGGTTAACTTTAGAATAATTAATATTTTATTATTTTAGAATGAAAGTTTATAAAATCAAAGAATACTAATTTCTACAATCTCAGATTGATTTTAAATTTTTTTTATTATTTAAAAATTTAAAAACTAAAAATCATTGTAGAACATTAAAAATTAAAATTTTCTAACAATATTCAAAATATTGAAAATTCATAAATAAAATATTTTAAGTCTAGAAAATAATAAGAATAAAAAATTTAAAAACTTCTAAAAAAACTCAAAATATCTCAAAAATCATGTAAATTCATATATTTTTTAAAATCCAAAAAATAAACAAATATAATTTTAAATAAATTTCAAGTCAATTTTAAATTATTTTATTATTTTAAATTTCAAATTCATTATCTTTAATTTCAACTCATGGAAAATCCTTAACAAAATCCAGAATGGAATCTCAAATATAATTTTAAAAAATCTAAATAAAATTTTACGATGATTTACCAAAGGGCATATGTAGGTTTCAGAAATTCTCAAATTGCACCCATACTTTGATAATGATCAAAGGGCACATAAATTTACAATGGACTATCCGTTCTACCTCTCCCGCCAAGATTATCTTTCTAGTATGGTAGTACATATCGATTTCCAATGGATCTGAGCCACATTTGAAACATTTAAATTTTAAAATAATTCCAGTGGTTCGGATGGATACAACCTCAACATCTCTCTCTTCTCTCTATGTACGTGTGTGTGTGTGTCAATCTAATATCTTCTCTGTTAAGTCACCGAAGATAAAAATTTGACACTAGTCTATTTTAGTCAATGAGATCGTCTCACACCAAAAATGTTCGCAAGTGTTTTCTTGTATCCCTTTCAGGCAGTGGCAACTCACTTAAGGGGCGTTTGGTTGAGGGTTATCATTGATAACCTTGATTATTTGTCGAAGGTTATCAACGATAACCTTATTTGGTTCAGATTATCAACGATTTTCGAGTAATACAACATTACTGCCACATCAGCAAAATACATTATAACCCCGTAATCTGATTACCTTGGCATTGTAAGGTTTTTCACGATTCCAGAGTTAACAATAATTTTTTTTTTAAAATTACCCTTCAACTTTTACCTTTTAGGATACAAATATCCTTGAACTTTTTATAAAATTTCAATTCGTCCTAACCTCAATTTAGCCAACTCCCTTCGCACAACACGTCATTTCCCCATCGTGTCTTCTCTAAAACCCCAGTCGATTCCCCTTCTCAAATATGTTCTCCCCTCACCAACGTCAGTAGTAGGTTAAAGGCGACGGATTTCCTCTTTTGAACTTGTGTACGCACAGCCAAGGGAGGGACAACAGGAGCTTTTACGATTCAGGTAAGAGATTTGTTTGTTTGCTTTTCTTGAAACAAAGGTTTTTGGAGTGATTTTCGTTTGATTTATTGAGGCGTTGAATGTGATGCTTCTTTCATCTCTTGTTTGGACTTGTTTTACGTGATTTAGGTTCCTCCTTAGTCACCTTCTCCTTGTTCTCACCCCTAACATTCTCCTTCCGACATCCCTCTCTCTTCCCAGCATTTTCCCTCCCCTCTCCATCTTGCATCTCTCTCCGCAAGTGATCAGTTGTTTTGCTAACGTTGCGACATTAGTGCTCCTTTATATATTTCATAATAGTGAAATCCACACCCCCGAGCAACTACTCTCCATGTACATAGTTGATTCAAGAAGACTGCATAACTCTATTTATCCAAGTGTTAACTGGGTTATAACTAATATTTTTACATGTGACATGCTTCACAAGTGCATTTTGAACTCTTGTCGAGACGAAAAAAATCTATCCAATAAAAAATTCATACTCATATGTTGCCTCCATTAGCCTTGGTAGCAATCGTGAATTCAGAACATATGGATCATCAACTATTGGGAACTCCTCTAAATCACTATACTGCTCTAGGGGAAATTCATATTGTTAATAGGCATATCATCAACTAAAAATTCTTGTACATCTGTATTGCATTGTAATTCCTCTGTATTCCAGATAAGGTACTCTTCCCCCTCACTCCAAGTAGTCTTAAAGTATTCTATGAGTGTCATACATGTATTCAAAGCCTTATCTTTTAGGTTACTTGCTACCTCATTTAGATCAAAGATCAAATTACTTGCATTTCTATTTGTATTCCCTACAACAGTATACCCAGAAGAAGATGAAATATTAGTTCTAGATACTTTTACTACATTAGTTGCCTGTCCCATAACAAAATTTGCATTAAAGTATATTTCATATCTCATAGAGAAATTCTTCAGCAATATGATCATTTCTAAAAAATTAATTACAAACTAGGTTATCAAACTTACAATATCAGAATCCAGTGATGTTGTAATTTAAAAAGCAAACAACAATATATATATGATGTGCATATTAGATTTTCATAATTAATTAGTGAGTTTTGATCGAAACCCATTGATGGACTTATGTTATCTGGATTTTTGTAAACTTGCAACCACTAGGAAGAGTTTAGGGAGAAGAAGGTAGATATGATGTCAAACCATAATTCTGATCAAGGAACAACGTGGGTTTGATGTCGAGAGATCAATACTACCACGAGTTTGATTTGATCTGAGACCCGGCCAAATGTGGACATGATCTCTAAGAGACTAGGGCCACGTTCTGACTAAGAGATTGTATAATAGTGGAGTACCTGCGAAGAGCCATAAATAAGAAATGGAGGGTACCGTTGGATTCCTTGCAACCTCAAAAACACAAAAGACCTGAAATGAGTCTGATCTGATATGTCTAGGTCGATTAATGGGTTTTGACTGAAATTTATCGATGAACCTAAGCTATTTGGATTTCTACAAACTTGCAACTATTAGCAAATGTTGAGCAAGGAAAAGGTAGATATGGTGTCAAACCTAGGTTAAGGAACAACTTGAGCCTAGTGTCGGGAGATCAAATACTACCATGGATCTAGTCTAATCCCAAATCGGGCCTAACATGGGCTTGATCTCCGGAGACCAAGACCACGTTCTGGCTGAAAGATTGCATAACAGTGGAGCATATCTAGAGAAGCAGAAATAGAAAATGGAGGGCATTGACCTAGTTTAGGTTTGATCTCCGAAAGACCAAGACCACGTTCTAGTTGAAAATTAGCATAACCGTGGAGCACCTCTGGATAACCCGAAATAAATAATAGAGGACACCATATTGCTAGTGTTGTTCCATAAAGCTTCCTCACATAATGATGGACAACAAAAATATCATTTGTGTACATTGTATTTTTACACATTACAAATCAATTTTACAAATAGTAACAAATACTATACGTTCATCTTTGTATGACTACTTCTGCAATATTCAATCTTGCTTCAAATTTTTCCTTCAACGTCGATGCTCTTCAATGTTGTCCTTCGATGCTGTTTCTTTAACGCCTTATCATAGTACTTCCACTTTCTACTTTACTCACTTTTGCTTACTTTTTTGCAATCCCGCCAAATTCTACATTCGTGATGGAGTTGCATTTATAACAACAGAAAGAGGTATTGTAAACACGGAACTCAATGTCACACAACGGAGAGAGGGTGAAAGATACGATGAAATCACGTTCATCCAAACCATAGAATTTATTTGTGAATTTTATTTTCTGATAACGCGGCTTTGATATTAGAAATCGACATGTGAAAAGATAATCTTGAGAGGAGTAGAACGGGAAATTCATCGCAAATTAATATGACTTTTGATCATTTAAAAAATATTATTACAACATTTTTAACATCTTTTTTAATGTATTATTTTAGAATCAAAATTTGACCGCTTGTATTTAAATTTACTTAAACTTTAGAGCCTGATTAATAAAAGAAAAAAAAATTAAAAATAAAATTTAGAAAAATTGCATTTCTACCCTTTCCATACGTACTGTCTCTTCTTCACACGCACCCCGTCTTCCTTCTTCCTCGTCCCTTTTACGCTGGGATGCAGCACGCGGAAGGAAAGCCCAAAAGTGTGCATCCGTTCGAGACAACTCGCCGTGCGTGGGGAAGGAAGAACAGAGTCTGCTTGCTACCCACCACATCCATTTGTGTGGCCCTAAACCCCATAATTTCCCCTCAACGTACTGCACTTGCTCACGCCAACACGCTTGCCTTGCCTACCTCCACCTCCCGAAAAGCTGCATGCTTTCCCCTTCAATAATTTCTT
>JBBMKF010084465.1:0-21150 GCA_037834155.1 Curcuma caesia
ATTATCTGAATATGGTACACAGTTGACAGAAGGATAATATTAAATTTTGACATGACAAAGCTACGCTCATGCATGAATTGGTTTAGTTCCATTTTTCCCTGGTCAAGACAAAAGCAGCAGGTGAAATTACAATTATACGAGATGACTATTTATACCTCTTGTCGTTCAATAAAACCTTGCTGCTTGAGATCATATAGCTTGAAGGAAACTGCAACATGAAATGACAGGCATGTTTAAACTAACAATAGAAGTATGACATTATAATGAAACGAAAAGAGAGAGAACTAGTTCATCCTAATTAGTAGACATCAGCTAAAATATCTAAACTATCTTAGCAAGAGTACAAGAAGTAGAACGCCCATTAGCAGAATTGCTCAGAAAATGAAATGCAAGGAATTTATTAATCCTAATCTACGTGTAACTAATATTCAATACTCACAAGACACTCAAAAAGAACAATGCAAAGAAGCATGACAGTCTTTCTTACAGTCAATTTTGTCATCAATAGGAGCACTTGGATGGAAGACTGACATTGCACGTGCAAACTCTTCAAATCCCAGAACTCCATTGTGCTTTGTGTCAAATATATCAAACACCTGGAAATTCATTTAAAATATTACAAAGACCATAATTTAAGATGTTTATTATCAAACTACCAGCAAGTTATCTGCTAAAGATGCTTCCAAGACCAAGAGCATTAAGAACACATCCCATAACTATACTATTCAACAACATTTCTCCTTCACGTTTATTGATTGGCATGAATAAAAATCCATTTTATAGTGATCCCATCGCTCATTAGTTTCACATGGACAAGTGTGGTGGTTCCATAAATAAATATAAAATTGGCCTCTTTCTTAAGAGCTCAAACTTTTGGGGTAAATGGTTCGCTAATCAATTTCAACAAAGTATATTGAACCAAATGCGATGTGATTAACAAAATCATAAAAAGAAATAAACCTACCCGATCAGCAAACAAGCTCTCCTTTTTAGTCTTAAATAATGCCAACTGGAATTCTTCCTGTAAAGAAAAAAGCTGAAGCTATTAAAGAAACTCGAATTGAAATATTCAATATCAATAATTGAAATTGGAGACATAATGACACTTCACAAAGCTAAAATGTGAAAAGAAGTCTTTTTAAAAGGAATACGATGGCTTTTCCATCTTATAAAAAGATAATGAAATGATTAACTAGCAATGTTCTCATAGTTATCCATGAGTCTACACATCTGACATGAATGTTCAAAAGATCATGCAAGATTCATAGACCTTAAGAGAATAAATATCAAATGCTACCATTTAATTGAGTGAGAATGAATAAATTGCCTACCTTGTGGATCAACCCGTCATCAACAACAGCAGTACTGATCCTTTTAAATAGCTCATATAATGCTTCTAATTCACTTACGCTAACTGCAAAATCAACAAACAGAATTTTAGGCAGAAATCTTATTTAAAGTCAGCTTAAGCTCCTATCCCTTGAGAAAAGAGAACATAGAAAAACATATGAGATGTTTGTCCCCAACCCCTAATAGTTGCGATATATGATTAGTGACTTGTTATTGTGTTTGATGTGTTCTGTGCATGTGTGGCTGTGTATACCCACACATATAGGAAGATCCACATGGTTGAACCCTAGTGACTAGTAGCGGGCTCACAGTTTTTGCTAACGATGTACACATAAATAAGTGTATATGAAGACAGAGTTAGACATGCATCACATAATTCTATCAGAGAAGGTAGAACGAAAGCATTACAAGTTAAATAAACATAAGAAACTTAAAAAGCATTAGTTGACATACACACAGTTTCTCTGGATAACTGTTCAAGTTCCTCAAGGCCTCGTTGTGGCTTGTACAAGTCAATATCACAGCACCTCCCGAGGACAGTGATCAAATGTTTCAACCAGTCTACACAAAACACCATGATTTTTGCCACTCATAACAACACTCCATAACCTGCATTCAGTTTGTGCAAAGTGAATTGTATTTTGTGTTGATTCAAAGAAACAATACATGCTTAGTACTTCGTTACTAGTATTATATCTACCAAAATGGTGAGTGAAGTCAAAATTTTGTTCCTGGGCCTTGCTGACAATGCACTATAGATCAGCCTTTCTGGTGGCTAGGAAACAAAGAAGGCAACAAGCTAATGCAGATAAGGATATTTAAATGAATGTGTGGATATACCAGAAAAAAGAGAATAAGAAAATTCAGAGAAACTAATATTTCGCTAGAAGAAAGGATGAGAAAATCACTTAAATTTGATAGTTAAAGTTACTACAGGAAGAGTAGAAGAAGGCTTAAGAAACTTCCACAAAAAATTCACTTCTCTTTACTTGAAAAGCCAGGTTGCAACAAATAGACTCAACGGAGGGAAAACCAATGTAGAAAGTTAAATAGCTAGAATTTAAACTTGTTGTCTAGCCAAGCAAGCAGGTACTACAGACACACAGAACCAAGATCGAACTGAAGAAATTATAACTCATTCAGCATGCACAAAAGTCCAAGAAATACTGATCTAAGAAGGTAAACTGAGAAATGTAGAGCACTTATTTTTTTCTCCAGAAAACTCGGACTTCATATCTAATCCAAAAAAGACTCCGAACATGAACACCACAGTATCAAAGACTGGTTTTTGATACACAGACCTTCCAAAGAAAAGAATAATGTGAAAGTTTAACCACGTAGACGTACTTCAACACTATGATCTCAATCAAAACATACTATTCCTTACTCTTTTTTTTTTCCACATGAATTCCATCCCGATAAATCCATGTTCAGAATTCAATTAACCGAACAGCCCAAACAAAATCTGTTTTCCATCATTTTGCGACGCCACAGAGACAAATACACCACGCTACTTGGATCCGAGCGGAACAAACCCACAAAAAAAAACATCTTTTTTCAAGATCTAAAATAGGAGGGAGGAAAACCAAAAGTAACCGAAGAAAATTTACCAGACACAAAGCCGACGCTATCACCTCTCCTGCTCAACTCCAATCCATCAGAACTGGAGATCGTCCAGGGCTGCAGAAGATCTCTCCGATGATCGAGGTAACCGATTAAGAAAAAAAAATGGAATTAGACGATAAAGGAGAAGCGGAGATTTGAGATCAACCTTTTGGCCCCAACGTTGCGGAGCCGAATCGAGGTGATGCCCTCGTCCCCGATATAATAATTACCCTTCTTTTATTCTATTTTCATAACGAATCAAAACCTTTAATTATAATTAACATAATTTTAAAAAAAAATATGAATCATATTCATTAATAAAATTTTTATAATTAAATAAATAAAAAATTAAAATAAATAAATAAATTTATTCTACCAAACTTAATATTTAAACAATAAAATAAATTTAAATTAAGAGTTCGATAGCATTTAAACGAATCAAATTCAAACTAAACTTAAATCAAACTGAAACTAAGTCAAACTTAAATTTCACTCCTCTATTAACTATTCAATTTAAAACATTCCTCACTCCCACGGTTTGACTCTTCTTCTTTTCTACTAAAGGTGGAATCCGTCATCTTAGCGGCCCCACACGATCGACTTCATAACCATTTGTGAGGAGATAAATTGAGAAACTATAGTCGGCCATGATGCAGAAAGGTATTACTTGACTTCGCCAGGATTCACCCCATGGGGTTGACTCAATCCATATTTACATGGATATTTATCTTAATAAATATTGGGATCAATTTTCAATATATAAAAAATATCTTATTGAGTGTCTAACTTCTCCCATGCAAAAGGACCCCTAAATCTTTAAAGTGTGTGAGACTCCTAAGGTGAGTGTTTCATCTTTTACCATAATTTAAAAAATTCCTCAAATTTATTTAAAAAATTTTGCAAATTAATTTTATATGGTTTTAAAAAACTGAAAGGTATTGCGGCAATTAATAATAATAATGATATAATAAATTTGTAGATAGAGTATTAGTTGTCACTTGGCAATTATATTTGTGAATAATTAATGAGATGTACCCATAGTTGAAATCATGGAAGCACCACAAGGTTATTATTAATGACCTTCTAATGGTTATTTTAAGCTCAGGATAGCTCTATTTTAATGCAATTATATAAAGAAGCATCTATTTTACTTTATTTATGGTCAATATTGAAATTTTCATTATGCTGAAGAACTCCAGACTTGCTTTATGGGGTTTAAATTCTACCAATAAAACAACAAATGCAATATGAGGACGCACATGGCACCAATTAATGAAACAAACCGCAGCAACAAAAATTGTTAGACATGAAACTAACAACTACAAACAATTAAGATGGAAAACTAATTGGGCAAGTTTAGATTCAACTGAAACATCAACTCAAGTAAACTTGTATAAAATTAATGAAGCAAGAAGAAAACAATAAAGTACATAGATTTTCTAACATATTTATGAACTCTTTGTTAGTACAATAATAGTTTAGGATAATGGATCGTTACATTACTAGTATCACCAGCATGGCAAACTGCTTTGTTGTTGCTACAGGAATCTTCAGAGTTCAGACAGGGGGTTCTGCATACAGATGCCTAAAGAGCAACACTTATGGACTAAAGAAACTATTAGAATAAATTTTACAACAATCCACAAAAATCAAAATCTGTTATCAGGTTAAACAAGCCAGCCAAAATGTTGGGTGTTAGCTCCAAATGAGCAAAGTAGTTATTCTTCATAGTCAATGATTTCAAACTCGGCACTTTCTTGAGCTTTAGTACCACTTGTAATTTTCAGAATAATCTTCAGCTCTTCGTTCTACTAGTTGTGCATCTGCAATATCATAAAAATTGAAAATAGTTGGAGCTTACTGGTTGGCAATAATGCATTTAGGTAGTGAGGTGCGGCTTGTCATCACAAACATTGCTGACCCATCACACTTACTTTTCATATGAACTAATTATAAACAGAGAAGGGATTCAAAGTGTAGCATTCTAAACTTTGAAAAACTGTATGAACAATGGGATGATCTCCAAAGCAATGCATACTTCTAGAGTGGCATGTAAATACTAGATCTAGTTTCATCCTGTCATTAGATGCTCCAATTCAAGCAAGAACTACTGCCCTATGTATGTTAAACTATCATATTTAGACTTACATAAATAAGATACGAAGGCAATTTTTAGATTAGTATATGCCAAGAGGATCCTACAGTTCGTTGTGCCTATGTATGGAGAAAAAAAGAGAATTCATCAATCAAGATATTTATCCAAATCAATTTTTAATCAATGAACAAAGAGATACATGCAAAGGATTACCATGGTACAGGTCCCAATTGGAATCAAATCCTTTGGAGGTGTAAGTATGAGGATGCACCATCTGCTGTGCCAATCCAGTGGCTGATGAAGTTCCATCCCAAAAATGAAGCTGCTGTCATATGCATAGACAAACACCAATTACAGGTATGATGATTACAGTAATGGTAACATGAAGATTCAAATTTGACTAGAAATTAAAGTTTCTTTGTGATTTTAGGCTATCGCCCCAAAATCTTTGTTAATTGATTTTTGAGTAAGAACTTGGGAGAAATGTGCATTACATCACTAGATGGAAGCCCTTTCGTACTATAGTTGTTTTGAGTGCAGACAGCTGCAAGTTTCATCGACAGAAACTACACAAAACACACACAAAATCATAATCCAATCATAATCCTCAGTGTTTTAAGATAAACAATAGTTTGAGAATAAGTACCTCAATTTGCTGTTGAAGTGACTGAACATAGTTTATGATCTCATCTAGCACAAGTGTTTTCCCTGTGACCTAGTTTACAGTTTGAGGAATTTATTTAATATGCAAGGCACGTCAGTGTTAACAGCACCAAACTGCATTTTTTTAGACATACATTACTGCAGCCAGGTACAAGGTCTTGGAGAAATTTCATTCTTTCACTAATTCTATCTCTTCTTAACTGAAATGACAAAACCCAACTAATTTAGTATCAAATTTCCACTATAACACTGAGTGCATGAGTTATGGAAAACTTACTCTTTCTGCTATGCTATGGCTATTAGTTATTTGTCCACGCCGAACAGAAAAGTGATCCTCCTTTGGGATCTTTGAGCAATCTTTTACAAGCATACCATCCGTCACCAAGTTGCTTGGCTCAACATTTTGTTTAGGTTCAATATTGTCACTTGTGTTTATTGATGAAGATTGTGGTCTTTGTTTTACTTGGCTACCCATTTCCTTATTTTAAATGGAAAAAATAGTTCAAAGTCAGAGACTCATGCATTGCAGAATAGAACTACACAAGGACTTCATGAAAGAAGGGGGAAAAAACCTCAAGCAAAATATTCAAACTTACCTGATGAGTCCTTTTCCACCTCTTTCCACTAAGATCACTTGGACATGAGTCCCTTGAAGCATCAGTTAAATTGGTGCTTGGTTCTTGGTTACATTCATAGAAGATGGTTTCAGAATGATCACCCCTTGTCAGTTCTTGTTGGAGATAAGATGCAATATCTTTGGATTTATACATATTCATTGTGAGTTTCTGAAACCTAGTTCTTGTAAAATCCTTCGATATGTTGCTTTGAAGAGCCACAGGATGGCATGGTCCAAAGGCATCAAAAATGCCTCCACCTGCCAAAGAAAAAATAACACTTCATCAGATGTCTGAATCAGCGGGGAACAGAGAGACATGGAGCAACAACTTTTGAGACAATTGTGAACAGAAACTCTCTGGAAGACACCAGACAAACTATAATTGGAGCTACTATAGTTGTAGAGTCGAGATAATTTGTGGTTCTTGAGGAGTAATTCTCAATGTTAGACATGGGAAAGAAGGAATCAATCACAGGAACTGAAGGGCGTGGGCGTGGAAATAAATTCAATAGAATTTTTGGCCCGATAACAATGTAATAGTTGGATTCTCTAACTAACTGTTAGTCCTCTAAACGACCAACCCGCAGGAACACCAGAAATCGGGCGGTTCAAGCGACAAGCAGTCTCCTCCAAATTGAAATGATCATTCTCAGTTGTACCCATCTCTTAGTAATCCTACTCAGTCAGAAAACTGATAAGTTGATAAAAGTTTGGACCTTTTTTACGGTACAAGCAAGACATCAGGTATATTTGATCTCTTAGTTCAAAATCTAGACTTACTCGACACAAACGACAAAGAACAAAATCCAATCATACATAGAAGGGAGAAAGTGATCCAAATGAGAGTGGCTTCCAACTTCCAAGACACTTGACATGACAGAACATGAAGCAAATGTCTCAAATCGAGAGCTTAGTTAGCCAAATGGACTTCAGCAGCCGATCCAGTAAATCCTCAAAAGGCACAAAACCAGGTACATCCTGAGTCTAGTCGCCATCCACAAGGAGTACTTCATGACCTAAACTGGTAGCTAGCATAATTCGTTTTCAGAACAACTAGAGATGAGTACAAAGCTGGTACCTATTTCCATGTCTGCGACCGGCGAAGCAGTCGAAAGAGGGGAAACGAGAGGACGACGAGCACTTGAGAATCCTTCTACGCCCAATCCCTGCGCCGCCATTGAAGAATGTGGAAGATCGTTACCGCCCTCCCGGCCTCCCCTTGCGCTCGCAGGCTTAGAAATGCGGAGCGAGGGAGCGAGCAAAACACCGTGGCATTGATCGAAGCATGGACCCTTCCACCACCGTCCCTTTTATACGGGACGACGCCTAAATAAATCCATTTTATTTATTTTTAAAAAAAAGTAATAAAGCGCTTTATCAATGCACACCCTAGATAATCAGAAATTCCACCACCCAATAATTCCACACAATCATCTATGAATTGGTAAATCGAGAAACTGCAATTGACCACAAAGAAGGAATGTATTATCTCGATTTTATCGAGATTCAAACTATTATCTTCTTCTGTAACTCTGTTTCATCGTAACCAACTCAATTATGTCCTGAGGACTGCTTTATTACTTTAAACATTAAAAGGGAAATAATCTAATATTTGATCACATTTTTCACACCTTTGCATTTTTGAATAGTACGTTATCGAATCAATCACATTTGTCGATCCAAAGAGGTCACGCATACAATTGGGGCAGTGAATAAATGCTTTACACCAAACAACTTTTGCTAGGGTTTGAAAATTAAAGGGCAAATGATGTGAAGGGCAATTTCACCATGTGACAGATTGGCTGGAAAAGAATTTCCTGCCCACACTTATTCTTTAGCTCTTAGATTTGGTTCACTTGGTGCCACTGCAGTTGGTTTGTGAGTGGAGCATGCATACAATGATGACTCCTTGAAAGTGAACCAAACTTTGTGATAAACCAATTCCTTCATGATCAATCAGATGATCTCTTTCATATTGTTTATTCATCCATTCATTGATGGATGCTGTCTCCCTGTCATTTAGGTGGTCCTTCCATCTATCTCTATAGGTTTTTTGTTTTTTGGGTAAAAACATGTGCATGTTTCAAAAACACTGATTTCTTCTAGAGCTTTTGATGGCTGACATGAGAATCCAAGAGATGAAAGAAGGGTTCTTTGCAACCACTGTAGTATCAAATAGGACTGATGGCATCAATTGCAATCATAATGCCTCAATTATTGCATCACCAGTAACTATCTCCGAAAGAATTTGCATGTGCAGAATTGATCGAATGCGTTCTAACTTCTACGACACAAATGTAGATGCATATTACTCTGTGCATAAAGGAAGTCAGTATCTTGTTATAAAAACCAAACCTTTGTTTCCATGGCGTAAAATATGCTTATCTGGCTTATCCTTGTCTGAAATTGACAGGGTAGCTTACCCTTTCTTGAAATCTCGTGATGCTTGCCCATCTAAAAATTCGCAAGCTTCGCCAATCATTCTGAAAGAAAATGGATGTGATGATCAAAAGCCTTCAAGATAACCTCCAATGAACCTGCTTCCTTCCATAGATATGATCACAGCACTTAGTTTCTAGTTTCTACAGAATCATTGTTTTCTCAAGGAAAATAAAAAATGATTAATTGAAAGAAAATTCTTTGAAATTGGGCTGAGGTCTACTGTTTACTAAAACTCAACAAAAAGAGATAAGATTTTGTTATAACAAACAAGAAGGACGACAGTATCCTATAAGATCAAATGAAATATACATTGAAAACTCTTCAAATATTTGGAAGATCGGACAGGTTAATTGGAAGAAGATGCTGTTTTTTCAGAAGCAATCTTGCAAATTCTGACTTGGGGATTATTTGATTTATTTTCAGAAACGTACCGTCGAATTGCTGAACCTTAACCTTCTTGAGAAGATCAAAGAGACAACTCTGTGTTTGAAATTAGAATTCCATCACTATCGGCATATAGCCATTCTCCGTCGTGGATTATGGTGCCGGCGATGTTAACAGTGACATGCTTTTCGCCCAGGCCTCTCTTGTTTGATTTCAGAGGATGAGGCCCCAAAGCTCTGACTCCGATGTCGCAACCATTGATTTCGTAGATGTCCCTTATGCAGCCATTCACAAGAATGCCTGCCCAACCCATGTTCTGTGCTAATTGTCCCAAGTTCCCTCCGACTAAGGCACATCTCATGCTCCCTCCACCGTCCACCACCAGAACTCGGCCGTCCCCTGATGACTCGAGAAACTCCCTCACCAGCACATTGTCCTCGAACACCTTGAGTGTGACTATAGGTCCAGAGAATGCGCGGCATTGACCGTACATCTGGAATATTGGTTGAAGAACTCGGATATCCCCCTTTGCGAGGAGGGATGGATTTGCATCACAAAGTTCAGCGGTCGAACACATCTACATGGTGAATCCAACAGTTTAAAATCCATGGAGTTATGAATGTGGATAGCATAGATATTTTGAAGATCATAGAAGTATACATTTCCACCCACAATCATCCAAAGTAAAACAGATGATCAGTTATTGGTATACAAGAAACACTTAGCAGTACATTAGGACTAAATTATCTTTAACAGAATTTGCTGCTTCAGGTGAAATCATAAGATCCCAGGCATCATTTCAACTTTCGTGGTTGCTTTCAGAGGATAGGTTCACCTATGTTCTTATATTCGAAAAGTGTTCTATAATAACCTTTTGTGACTTGTTCATTAGAGAAATTATGTGTAGTTCTAATAGATGATGAAATGAGAGTATGAATCTATAAGTAATCAATGGATTCTATGATTAGAAGAGTTAGAATTGATTAGAGTGTAAAGGATAAGTGATAGAGAAAATCTAAAGAAACTTCAATCAACATAAAAATACGTTTGTGATGGAAGGACCTCCAATGTAATATGAGAACATAAAGTAATAAAAGCAAAAAAATGGACGAATATCCTAAAAAAATCTCCAGCATAGGCTTTCTAACCAACATTTAACCTCCTTGATGGCTTAAGTATGATCAGAAACCTACTAGAAAATCTTATCAAAAGAAAGAAACAAGTGCATGAATGCATTAAATGTTTTGATTCTATATGGAATCTCAGATGATTTTTCAGTTAATTCTTTCCCCAGGGAGAAGGAACTAAACTACTTTACATTTTCTTGTCATTCTATTAGAGGCTGTCAAAGAGAACTAGTCATGGGCATTTAATCACTTAATAAAAGAAACGCAAGATGCTAACTAATGGGACCTTTGGTTTTGTCTTATCAATCAACTGTTTATCTAGATAGTTAATCATATTGCAATAGCTCTTTGGTCTTTTTGATATATGTCATGTATCATACTCACTTCTCGCTCAAATAGTTCTATTGTCACTTGTCAGTGCAATATAGACTCACAATGTGTTTGCTTCTACTCCCTTCCTACATTAGAAAGAGCTGAGAGTAGAAGAAAAGGCATCGTATTTATTAAAGTATAGCTAGTTTATTAACAAATTGTTGAGATGGGTATCAACTTAACCAAATATTAGCCTCAACTTAAAACGAAGGTAGACAAAATAAAGCAAGATATTTTTTGCTAGCATCTCAATCATGGTGCCCTTTTATCGAGGAAATGGAAGTTTCGTCAATGAATTGTGTACAGCGAACCATTCTAGTTACCCAGAAATCGTGGAGGGTTTGCAAGACCTCTTGAGAGAATGCGAGTATACGATTTTGAGATATCCTAGTGAAGACGTGTTAAATGATAATCCAAACCGGAATCAAAAACCGACTTTTCGAACAATTCAGACCCCTCGCCAATGATTCGCCACTCGGATCGACATGGAAAGAATCGTCCCAAGCACCGAGGTTTCAATCCGTCCAAAACCAAAAGACAAAAAACATCATCAAAACACATCGTTTCTCACAAGATAGATGGAACCGATGGATTCCAGATGCGATGGATCGCATACCTAGCAAGAGTACGCGAAGGCGCAAGAGAAAGCCAAGCCAAGGTGCTAGTCGATTGAGATCGCCTCCGATGCGCCGGAGATGCAACGCCCGGCGAAATCTTGACCCACGCTTGCCTTATCCAATTTGTCGACGAGGAGGGCGCTGAGACTAACAAATAGCTCCGGAAACGGCTTTCAGGCATCTGCTTTGACTGGATGCCATCACCTCAGCTTATGGATTTAAATAATTATATTTTATAATATTATCTATATCTGTTATTGCATTAATACTTTTTAATTTTCAAATTTTAAAGTGGTTAATTCAGGCAACATATTTCTTTGATGAAAATAAATCTATTTTATGAAATCATTTAAAAATATTATTGTAGTTTGTAATATTATAACCAGAGTTCATGCACATGCAACAATTTATGATAAATTATTCTAATTATTTTATTTTTTTAATGTTATTGTATCCTAATGTTCAACTGAAATGGATCAATAATTAAGTAAAATGTATATTATAAAAATAAATTGTATTCAAATAATCAACTATATTGACTGGTAAAAATGACTTTATATGATGTGTTAAAATAAATATAAAATGCAAAAGGTAGGCAAAGTTCAAAGTGAACACCAAAATTTCAAGGATACTGTTGAATTCAGAGCCAAAAAATGGTTTGCCTTTCAACTATAATGGCTAATTTTCTCCAATCATTCAACCAAGGAATTATGCTGAAACTGGCTTCTCAAAAGAGATTTCAACAAAGACACGATAATAAATTAAACCAATTACATCTCTAGCTGCATTAGAAAGTAAAAGGAATGCTAACTTTAGCGTACTGAATTATGCACAAGTTCTCTGATGAATGAACAACAAAATTTGAGGAAAGATTAAGAAATGAAATAACTTTGACCTCCGCAGAGTATGATTCCGCCATACTCTATTCTTTGCCTCTGCCTCAGCTTCTCGAAAAGAAGATCTTCGGCTTGATTCAAGTTCAGGTACTCATCCATGCTGAACGAAGATGTGCTTGCTCTGCCATCAGAATAATGATTTAGAAGTCTGAACTTGTTGTGTCTTCTGTTGATAGTACCCAAACTGCTTGATATCTTACTGTCATTACTGATCTCAGCACCTGCCTCCTGAGATTAATCAAGAGATGGCCATTGTTAACTTCTCGGGAAGCTAGAAGATGATCTTAATTCATAAGATTTATCAACTGTGGTGAGACAGTTAATACAAGAAATTGTTAGACAATGGTAGGCTGCACAATAACCTGTATCGGCATTATTGCAGCAGCAGCATATGAGTTGTTTCCTGTGGAAATTGGAACTCCAGGCTTATTTTTGCTTGGCGAAAATGGACCGGTGCTAGTTTCCCATTGCAACCAAGGAAGCATAACGCCATCTGCATCAGTAGGTAGAGGCCTAGTTCTCAAGCAACTCTCATAAGTTTCTGTTTTGAAGTAACTTAATCTGGGATCTCTTGAACTTGTGTCACTTCTTTCTCCATCAAAAGAAGATATATCTGTATCTTCAACATTATTAAGAAAATCTGCTAAGTACTTCTCTGCTTCTTCAGTCAGTCGCTTAGACATTCTTGTTCTGTCGTTGCTCCTCCTCTAAGAAATTTATTTAATGAATTAGTAAATACTAGTAAGGTACATTTGTCATTTAACATGACAGAATTCTTACTCTTCTTGACCTCCATTGCCTTTCTGGAACAGCAGGACTTATTGAAGGCAGCAAATCTTTCACAATTTTGCAAAGCTCCTGACCACGTTCCTCTTCCCGCTCTAACTGAGCTAACAATTCCAGCTTACGCTTCTCTGACTGAAAGCATGTATATTCGTTTCAACAAAGGTTTTAACAGAAATCAGAAAGTTACAAAGATGATCAGGCATACTAAAGTATCATAAAAAGGCTACATCCCACGGGCTACATGTTTCACTGAAGTTAAAACTAGATTCTAGGACTGCAAGAAACTACAACAAATTTCTAGGTAAAGTGCAAAGCAGATGTGTAAATCCATCGTATGTCCATACTGAATGAATACATGGGCCCCTTTCCGTTGTGTGTGAAAATGAGTGTATGAGAGAGAACAAGAGCGACATATGAGTTCTTAAGAATGAAATTATCTTGACTAAGGTGTAATTAGCACAGGAGTTCAAGTTTAAGAACATGCTTTGTATCTTAAAGCTTTTAAATAAAACAAAAATCAGGTTGGATGACTTATGCTGCCATTTATAGAGACTACATAGTTCATAGAGATAAGAAAAACTGGAACAAGTAAGACAGAAAATAGACAAAACTGATAGTATCTCAAGATATAATCTAAACATGCCTCTTCAAGCTTGGTTGTGTAGTTTCTTCTGATTTCAACAATAGTTTCCAGAGCTTCTGAGCTTTTTGGCTGAATGCTTTTCCCATTAGCATAGCCCAAGGGTTCTTTTGTGGCCATGAGCTGTATAAAGAATGGGAAGGATAAAAAAATAAATGAATAAACCATTAAAATCAAAAGAAAGATACCATATTAAGATTCATGTCAGATCAATATTCTTATATCGGGTTATTAAGGTAAACTACTTTATTAAAGCTCCAAAATTACCAAGAGCAACAAAATTTACAGTTTCTTGGAGATGACTAGTCCTTGGAATGACAAGAAACTGAGGTACAGATTAGGCTAAAATGATGATCTTATCAATGTGACAAACCTTTTCCTGAACATAAATTGTTTGGATTGTCTTTTCATCCCCGGACATTCTTGAATGGACATCTCGGGCTTCTTCATCAGTTAATGAAGAAGAATGGCTCTGCGACAAACAAAAGAACCCCAAAAAACCATCTATTAAATATTTGATTGCTTGTAAGCCAAACGTAAGGGTAGTTTGGTAATGGAAAATATCTTTTCTCTACTAGTATCAGTATATGACCATTTTCCATTCTTTCTAATGTATAGGATTAATTTAAAATCTTAAATGAAAGATAGAAATACAGATTTGCGTTCATAGAAAGTATGAAATTACCGAGTAGCTATCTTGCGAGCGGTAAAAATCTTTTTGACTCGTAGACCTGCCAATAACACCCTTCTTTGCTACTCTATGTGATGACGACTGCTGCAATATACTGCTGCCAGAAGTCTTTGGTTCACTTTTAATGCTAGAACTTTGAGATTCAACATCATTCTGTAGTGAATTAGAGAAGGTCAATATTATAATCCTGCTTGAATTAAAGACTACAACAGATTACAGCTTACGATCTAGTGTAACCAATGCAAAAGCAATCATTGACGACACAGTTTCTTAGTTTGTGAAGGATAATGTGTTAAAAAAATCAGAGCTTTGATTGATAACTTCATAGCATCTCATGAAATGGTACGAGGAAAGAAATAGTATTCTTAGTTTTTCAACAATCCACACCACTTTTTCGTGCAATCTGACAAGTATACAAACTCGAACAAAGTTGTGAGATGAATATTAGTTGTAGCAATACAAAGAAAGATGCTGATGCTGAACACCAAGAAACATGATATTGAAACAGACTAAGCAGAATCAATCTGATCATGCCAGGAACAATGAGCAGCCTGCTATCATTCTACTGATAAATGAAGAAATATCATTTTTTTAGGTTAATCCTACATGAACCACTTGAACCAAAGATGATTTTTCATGATCAAAGATGTGTAGTCACGAGTTTTACGAAATCTTCATTGCAGCAATCTTATCGAGAAAATTTAGTAAGTATTGACTTCATCAAGTGAGAAGACAAGTACCTCCGAGTCGCTGTACCGATACCGAGCAACAGAGAGGGATCGCCTCCGCCTGGAGACGCTCTCGGACACGCCCTTCGACGGCGCTTCCCGGCGATCAGGAGGCCTCGATACGGACCTCCCACGCTGGCGGGACGACTCCGTCTCTCTCAAGTAGCTAGCGACAGAACTCCGACGCCGATTCTTGGCACAGGAAGGCTCGCTTTCCTCATCCGACTCAGCCCTCGCCCTAAAAAACTCCTCCGCAAGGTCATCGACGCTGATCTCCGGGACGCCGGCCCCGCGGACCTTGTTGACGAACCTGCCGCGTGGGGTCGAGAAGTCGTCGGCATCCTGCGACGGCTGGGGGAAGCGGCCGTAGCATCGGCTGAGACTCCTCGATCGTTGGAGGGTCCCACCGCGGCTGTTCTTGCCGGCGCCTCCCTTGCTGATCGAGGAGCGCTCCATGGTCGATCGGAAGGACGCGCCGCCACTTTCCTCAATTTCTTTATTTTATAATTATTTTATTTTTTGACGCATTAATGGTTCACGGAATCACATGAATGCCACTGACTAATTAAGCCGGTGTCCGGCCGCGGTTCAAATCAGAGATTAATGCGAACCGGTGTAAGAGCCAGTAACGGTTAGAACGAATAGATTATGAATTTATGATTAAGGAATTAATATTTAGGGACGTTTTTATTAATAATGGGAAAGTGTTTATGGTTAATAATTTAATAATATTATTATCAACCATTTAATGACGCCTTTTTTTTGGAAGCATATTAATATCTTCCATTGACGTCAAACCATAGATTTTTTTATAACATGTATTGTTCTTTAGTTTATTTTATTTTGAATTTGGTGGAGCAATAAATTAATAAAAGAATATTCTCACACAAAGTGTTATTTAAAAATAGAAATGGTCGTCCCCGGGACAATGGTGCAATGGTAGGACATCCAGATTGTAACTTAGGGACCCGCGGTTCGATCCCGAACTTTCATGAAACCGGACCGACCACCCCCAGAGATGTGGCTACTGGGATTATCATTTTTTAAAAAAAATAGAAATGGTTAGATGAATGCAATTTCTTTTGAGAGAATGACAAATAAAAAAGATTGACAAATGAATTCAAGAGCAATCTAAAAGGATTAAATAAAAAGACATCATTTGGATAACATATTTCAGCAAAATGTGAAATCCACTATCCAACGGTTCTACACGATCGATCTCACGACTATATGTAAGAAAGTAAATCGAGAAGCAGTTGTCATTTGCATAACACAACACAATGTGCTAAGAACTCAACTTGATGTCATAGACTTGTGCAACACATACCAAACACAGACTTGAAAAAGTTAGTCTAAGCTCTCACATGAGCACTACAACACTTGCAACAACTTGGGGCTGGTCATGAATTTCAACCCATGGCATACTTTCCAAACACACAAACTTGAAAAAGTTAGTCTAAGCTCTCACATGAGCACTACAACAACTTGGGGTGGTCATGAATTTCAACCCATGGCATACTTTTGGGTCCAAGCCCGGGCAGTCTCCTCGTACCGCGACCTCTGGGTCTTGTAGATGTGGGCGATCTCGGGAACAAGAGGGTCGTCTGGGTTTGGGTCGGTCAGAAGAGAGCAAATTGAGAGGAGAACCTTGGAGATTGTCAATGCAGGGCTCCACTGCTCCTTGAGGATGTCAAGGCAGATGCTTCCGTTTGAGTTGATGTTAGGGTGGTAAACCTGCATGATAGTAACCTCATGATGATGATAATTGAATCCCATTGCAAAGGCAAATACATATTTATCGTTATAATATTATGAAATACCATTTTTGCCATTACAAATCTTTCATAAATACCATTTGTTTAACCTTAAATCAAGTTAATCATGTCAGGTCAGTATTATGTATCTACAATACCCTTATCATAATCTTGATAATAGTATAGTTTCATTATTATTTTCTACCAAAGGCAACTAACAAGCTAGAAGTGGATTATTCTAGATCCTCAAGTACATTTATGATACAGCAAAACTTGAACTTGAAAACACATGAAAATTATAATGAACAAATGTCCAAAAGATCTAATTGTGTTCTCTGATATTTTCACAGCAGAATTGTAGCGACACATCGAATTGTCTACTATTCTGTGTGACAGAGTTATTTGCTTAAATTGAATGAAACATGCTAAGCAACTTCCATATATTACACTTTTCTTTTAACTTATGTTAGAAATAAAAACAATGGTATTAGCCATTGTTCATTGTAACAATTTCACCAACTACAGAGGTGCTACAAACAGGAGGGTGCAAGCATCATGCAAAGTACCTTCGTTTGGAAGTTGACTTTGGGAGGCTTAAATGGATAGTCTGGTGGGAAATGAATCTTAATGAAAAACACCCCTCCTGAATAAGGGCTATCAACAGGACCCATGATTGTTGCCTGCCAATGGAACAAGTCTTCTCCAACAGGCCCGGCACTGCATGATGTAGGAGGATCCTTCTGCAAGTCCAAGAGCTCTTTTTGAATTCTTCTGCTTGCCATTATCTATTTGGATTTTAAGGTAAGCTCTGCAAATCGTAAACATTTCAATTATTTGTAGATGTATGACATTTATTGAAAAAGTCAAATTCATACAACAAATGTAGCAACTAAATTGTATCAGAGCATTCTCAAAGAAATAATAAGAGAAACAACAAACCAGACCCTGCAAAATTGTGGGTGCTCTTACCTTGTGAAGCAATCACCCAGTTGAATACTTTGTTGTACACAAGAACAATAAGGGATGGGACAAATGTTCACATAACTAAATTAAAGAGGTCAAATAGATAACCCTTTTTCTGGTCATCTCTTTTCTGGATAATCTTGTGTGTCTCTTGTCATTGTTTGCAGTAGAGTCTAATAGATTTTGCTATCGTTTCAATATGGAATGAACAGTTTGACGAAAAAATATGGAATGAACAGTGCTTGCTTGGATGCAGGTGGATAACGAAATTAATGCCCACAGACTGGTTACATCAAGATCAGATGCAGTCAATAGCATTAGAATTTCAAAGGTACACTTGCATAATGCATTCAGCAACAGTTACCAGACCACCAAACACCATCGTTCTTCTTCCAAAATGATCAAACAAGATCCTCATTTCAAAAAGTTCCCATCAAGGTTTCAACAAAAACACATTCCAGAAATTAAACTCACTGTGAATTATTTACTTTGCATCAATATTTTGGGCAAAAAATATTTTGAGATGATCTTGACACTGCCTCTTTGATTCAAGATGATATTATTAATACTATAACCTTATTTAGATTTCAAAGGAGGGATAAAAATTGAATTGCTCAGTGACAAAAATTCAAAGACCATGTAAGCGTGTAAAACAATAAATCAATTAAAATCTCTCATATTCAACTGCCCTGGAAACTTAAGCCACACTATTCAAAGAGCGTTATGCAAACATAAAAGCTAACACGAGCAAAACAAATTACAGCCAACGAGTTCCATCTAAACCAAGCAAAAAAAGCATAAAAGTTAATGGGCCACCAGATCCTTCAGTCTAACAAGATTCTCATGAATCCCAAAAGCAAATTTCAAAAACAGCAACTCGATTTCGGCTCGAATGATTCAATCTTGCCAGACAGACGACTAAAATCCCTCAAAAAATAAAAACAGTAAAAAGAAACTAGGAGGAGAAGAATGATCCTGAAAGAGAAACCATATAGAAAATAGAATATGAAAGGAAGAAAATTGAACTTACGCAGCAGGAGAATCCAATCGGAGCGTGGGAGCTCAGGCCGTGGACGAAATCGAGATCTCTCGATTCCTCTTCTTCGATTGAAGAGTGGAAAATTTCTCCATCAGCGAAGCAGTTCAACCGGGTTAGCTCTGCTACGGTCTAATCAGCCAAACCCGGTTCAGTCAATGTATATACCTGATTTAATATGAATATGAATTGATCTATTTATAAAAATAACTTGTTTCAAAATAAATTATAAAAATTTAATTCTTGTTTGTTAATTACTTTAAATAAATATAATATTTTTTAAAAAAAATCTTATACATTGTTTGAATAAACGATGGTTGACATTGTTTGAATAAATGGATAAATTCTGATGTGCTACAGTTGGAAAAGGAAAATGTTCGAGGAATAGAACTTCTAATGGTGATGCTGATTGAGAACATGATGCAAGTAGATTCTACGATTATTTATGAGGAGGTAAATCGAGAAATTATAATTGATCACCACGAGAGAGGATATTAACTTGGCTTCGTCGAGATTCGACCATTACCCACTTCAGCAAATCTGTCCCGTACTAACCAACTCAACCATATCTCAAGAGCGTAAATTACCCGTTTTAAGGTGAGTAAGAGGGAGATTAGTGTCCTTATCATGATAATTATTATATGATAACAAACTTATAATTAATAAAGAGTCTCATATAGGTAGTTGCTAGTGCAACCTCGAGATATGGGAGTCAATTTGTACAAATATTGATTTCTACTTCGAGGTGGGTTTTCCTACTTGTTTCACCTTAATTATCTTGTGTTTAATACTAAAGTATTTGAAAAAAGAATTCTTTTCATTTTAATTACCTTATGTTTAATACTAAAATATTTGAAAATAGAATTCTTTATATCATCTTATTTCTTCTCTTGTTGGTCAATATGTGCTTTTACATTGCTTGCCCTTAAGTGATCTTATTATTACCCTCATCCTTCCTCCTTAAATTTTTTTTGAAATATACCATTCTACACTATATATTTATTACTTATATCCACTTTATATTTTCTACTCACTTTTAGAGTTAACCTCCAAATTAATTGCTGAGATATACATGTAGTCAATTTATTTAACTTTTATCTATAATTTATTCTGACATTATTACAATTCACATAGTAAATAAAACTAATGTCACGACAAACCTAACTTGTACATAGCATAATCTGCTTAGCATTTGATTATGAGAATTCTTTCAAAAGTATGCAAGAGAAGATGTAATCAACTCAGAATTAAGAATTAATCAACTAGCAAAAAAAATTGCTAAAGAATGTGTGCCCTTTGCTTTCATCACTGTCGACAAAGCCATGTTCACAAAGTGGTCATTGGAAATTTAGAATGATATCCTTATTGAGGCAATCACATATGATAGAAATCACGGGTATAAAAAAAAGTAGACCCTATGTTTGTTGCCTTTAAACTTAGCTATGATAGCCTCGAAGATGACTAACATGAGAGCCTACCTGTTGTGCTACTCTTTGTGGCCTGAAGATTTCAAAATTGACAAAGCAAACTAATAAGTATTGGATAGGACTTGGCCTAATTGATGAGTTTGACTAGATCAACAAAGCATTCGACCGAGGACACTTCCATGCGGAGATTCTTGCATTTGCATGCTTGAATCACATCATGCATCTTGTAGTGCGCTCTTATCAACAAGCTCTAACAAGCATGTAAATAAGTCTCGATATCGGAATGTTCTCGGTGGAACACTATTAATCGAGTCAAACTCATCAAGCCAAGTCTTATACAACACTGTATAAACATAACATCTAGTTCTTCCATAACCATGACTTCTGACATCTGTGATTGCCTCAGCGTGTGTAAGGACATCATTCCAAACTTCTAATGACCTCTTTATGGACAAAGTTCTATCGACGGTGATGAAAGCAAGGGACACGCCAACACACCCAACAATTTCTTTTGTTAGTCGATTAATTTCTGTCTCTGAGTTGATTACATCTTCACCTGCATACTTTCAGAAAGAGTTCCAATGCTTGATCAGACGTCCAACCTTCCACTTTTTTTCTTCACGTTAGACCTCATTCTAGTGCATGCTTGCTCGCTCTGTGTCTACCACCTTGCGCTTCTGCTCCATGCCATGCTCGGCAAGTACTTGCTCCATCCTCAACATGACAAGATCATAGGAATTCCAAATGTCATCAAGCAACAACAAACAATTATTTCCTTCAAGGAAGTTTAAGAGTTTTACCCAGTGAAAATAAATAAAGAACAAGGATCAATATAGTAAGACTGGCCAAAAGCTACAATCAACTAGGCTGTACCTCTGCAACATCAAGCTGCTTAGATAAAATAAATTTATTTCCCAGGAAGCTTGCCTTCCAAAAGACAAAGGTCGGAGCTGTATCG
>JBBMKF010084676.1:0-21135 GCA_037834155.1 Curcuma caesia
TTTGCCTTAGTTTAACGCTGGCTGGCAACCTAACGCAACCCTCCTCCTTTATCCGGGCTTGGGACCGACAATGATAAAGTAAACTTATCACAGGCGGAGTTGCCTTTGCTCCCGGCAATGCTATGGAGAATCCTTCAATAATCCTACATGCAACGTGCCCCGAGGGGCAAAGCAAGCTTACCTTTGCTCCCTTTCTAAGTCGTCCATTAAGCCAAGTCTTCGACTATGAAGGCCCAATCAATTACGCTATCAGCGACAAGTCAACGGATTACGCTATCAGCAGCATGTCAACGGGAGCAACAGAAAGGATTTTGAAGGCGGATCACGTGAGTTCCACGCGACGACAGTCGTGGAAATAGCCCGCCTCCACGTTCGGTTGACTTACGCTGGTCGCGCCAATGGCAGTTGGCCGAAACATACGAAGCCCAATCCTCGTCCAACCAGACAACGACACGTACGCAAACGAGAAGAGAATCGACGCGTCGTCTCCGGGGCGGAGACTGTCGTGGTCGCCTGAACGACGATGCGATTTCCTTTGGAACGGATGCTGCTTAAAAGTTGAAACCCTCGCCCGAAGACTAGATGTACGACCTTTCTTCTTCTTCTTCTTGTTCTTCTTCTTCTCTGTCTTAGTCTTTGTCTTCTTCTTTGTTCGCATCTGAGATCTTCCCTTCCAAAGCGAGGGAGAATGGCGATCGTATCGGCTCTAGCCAAGTACAAGTTGGTGTTCTTGGGGGATCAATCGGTGGGCAAGACCAGCATCATCACTCGCTTCATGTACGACAAATTCGATAGCACCTATCAGGTCCAAGAAATCCTTTTTCTCTCCTTATTTCCACTTCATCACATTTTGGGGATTTCGTGTTTTATACATATTGCCAGTGGTGGCTTTTGAACTGGATTCGTGTTTGATTTGTTGCCCTAGTCAAAATTCGAATTGGTTTTGGGAATTGTTTGATATGTAGTTGGTGGGTTTCTGCTTCCAAATGAATATATGATATCTTAGTGAATATTTGACTAAGATTCTGATAGCTTTGTGCAAACTTTTTCACAGTTTCTTACCACTTTGTCACTGAATGATGACAGGCAACCATTGGCATTGATTTTCTATCCAAAACAATGTACCTAGAAGACCGTACTGTGCGTCTTCAGCTCTGGTAATATGTTTGCCTCCTTTTTGTAACCTTTTGCAACCAATGATCCAATTGATCATAAGACCATAATGTTTCTTGTTACAAGGTTAATATTTATATATATATAATGATTAAAATTTTTAGAATGCTATAGTTGTATCACAAATCTTGGCAGTTTTAATGCACTCAGTATATTTGCCTGAATTTTCAAAGGGCATATGGTATTTATCCTTTAATTCCTTGTATTAATTCTTTTCTTCCTGGTGTTTTATAGAAAAAAAGGAAAAAACTTATTGATGGGATTGTAGGACAACACCCTACCAGAAAGAATTTTCAGTGTTTTACTTGTTAAAGGATGTTTACCTTTTACATCTTGTTGCCTGCATTCTAGGTGATTTCTTAAGATTTCAAACATGTTAGGAAACTTCAGTATGTAGCTACTTATGATCAAGAATAATGTCAAATTTTGTTATACAATGCAGAGTAGAATGTCTACTGTATCTGAATTGATGTCTGAATAAATTGTCAACTAGGATATAGATCCAGACATAAAACTGATGCATATGTATCATGCTTTCCATCTCAAAACCTTTTTAGTAAATTATATTATTTAATCCTTCTAATTTAATACATCAGGGATACTGCTGGACAGGAGAGATTTAGAAGTCTTATTCCAAGCTACATTAGAGACTCTTCTGTTGCAATTATTGTTTATGATATATCTAGTAAGTCATTTATGTTCTGTTTGGTTTCATATTTTCTCAAGACTCCTGAAACTGATGTAGATTCCAAAGAAAAGATATGCTAGAACTTGAGCCAGTTTACATGGGAGATCTCATGATGTTGCCTTCCTCTCAATCAAGGTTTCGAGTAGAGAACAATCTCCAACCTCAGTTGGCTAACAGATAATGTTGTGACTTCTTGAAGCATCTGTGTCAAATCATCTAACATCGTTCTGGCTTGGTTCATGTACATATGATCCATCATGTGTTTAAATGGCTGCATTGTGTCATTCCTCTTAGTTGGGTTAAGATCTTGAGTCCAACTAGATGGATTGGTGGAAGGAGTCTAAAACAAAGGGTTAATAAGTAGAGATAAAATTACCAATTGGAGGATCCACTGAACTCCAAACCTTAGTTACCTGTAGAAGGAAGGTTTCCCATACGGATAGTGACATTAGGATGCTACAGCCAAAGATTTTTTGGATCCTGTCATTGGAAGAGGAAACATTTCAATAGGGGCTGCAATAGCGAGTGAATCCTCTGTCAATAGTAGGAGGTGCCTTAGGAAACACTAACCATCTTCTTCCTAACATGTCTATTTGTGCTGCAAGCAAGGCAACCAGAGAAGAGATGTCTAGTTTGGGAGTAGCATCTCTGTCCTTTGCCAGCACATCCATACACATCATGCAAAATCATGCTAACTAGGGCGAGATGGTGAATCACATCTTCCACTAGTTGAATATCCATGGTAATAGATGGTAGCAAGATTTACTAAGCTCCTCAATGGCTTGTACATCCCAAATTGAGAGAGAGAGAGAAATGAGATCTCTTTGTTGCCCCCATGTTAATTTTCTGAGTCTGTAAAAAACTTTAATGATCAGGATATCTTATTGTTCTTGGTGTAGGTTACTTTACGTTTTGGGGAGCATATGTAGGAGTACAAAGGTGTAAGAAAATCTTTCGAATGCATTACTTCTTGTGCCTATTGGAGTTGCATTGTGGTTGAGAGAATGTTTAGGCCTAGGGGAGGGGTGTTAACACACATGGTTCTGTCAGTTAGATTTGATAGAAGGGTCGGTTAGAGTTTCCTAGACACACTAACATAACACTTGTGTGTGACAAAAACAAACATGGCAAAGGAGTTGACAATCTTGGTAAACAATTTCATGACAAGAAAAATATTGGAGATCTCATGAAGCAATGTCTGTTTGAAGAGATTGAGTCATCATTACGATACTTTCATGAATGGTTCATGTGAAAGATACAAAAATGAGAAATTGTACTATAATTTGCCTCTTCTGAACCTTAGTACTGAAGGAAACACCTCCCCTTCTCCAAGCTGAGACTTCCTCAAACAATTGTCAGTTTAAGTTGTTGGCATTCGTTAATGTCAGTCGAAGAGTTCAAGATGGAATCAGGATGATCGACTCATCCATAGTTTAAGGTTGGACTGGTGGTGGCATAGACAACCATTGTTCGGCTAGATGAGCAACCTTCAAGTGAAATTTGCAAGACTAATCCAGGGTTCTGTTGGTTAGGTACATTTGAGTGGCTCCCCAACTTGTCTAGTTATACACAAAACATGTTGCAAAGCCATTATGTTCTTCTAACATAGTCTGTGGACCAATATAAATTCATAAAAGAAATTGCATTATTATGTTGATTTAAGAGATTTAGCCTTCTGGTTTGCTAAACTCCATGCATGCCCTTCCTTAGATCGCCAATCATTCTTAAACACTTCAAGGTGGATTGAGGAAGTGCGAACAGAAAGAGGCAGTGACGTTATCATAGTTCTTGTTGGGAACAAGACAGATCTTATTGACAAAAGGTCATTTCCTATGCTTGAATCTGTTATCCTTTTTTCTGATAATTCTCATTTTTTTCCCCCATTAACAAGGATTTGATATTGCCAAAAAGAAAATTTGCTCCAAAATGATACAAGCCTGCTTCGTCAGTAATATATTTTTGGAAAATTTGCTGCAGGCAAGTCTCAATGGAAGAAGGAGAAATGAAAGCTCGTGAGTCGGGAGTGATGTTCATCGAAACCAGCGCTAAGGCTGGATTCAACATCAAAGTAGGCACATCTTATTGCTTCAAATGCTCGAATTCAGTTTCTAGGATCCTAATTTCTCATGATTTGGATACACTGACAGCCATTATTCCGCAAAATTGCTGCTTCCCTCCCTGGAATGGAATCACTTGCCTCCACTAAGCAGGAGGACATGGTTGATGTTAATTTGAAGACGACCACAACTTCAACGCAGCCACAACAGCAATCTAGCGGATGTGCATGTTAGAGATCATTCTGAAGTTAACAAGATTCAAGCAAATACTTTTTCGGACGAGAACGAGTGGTAGAGTTGTTGCCCAATCTTCCAGTTTAGAATGGTATTGTTTGCCATTTGTTTGAGTTTGTCATTGGATGTCTGGTGTGCATAGTTAATAGTTCCTTCCAATTGTTGTTTCCCTTTGTATTACAAGCTTTCCCTTTGTAGAATGATGCACAATTCAAGTATATGTTAAAAATTAAAGATGAGTTTAATCACACTTGGTAATCTCTGTTATTTCAAGAATCTCTTGATGGCTTAACTCATCTCTTTCCTCATGTTGGTGAAACTTCATCAACACTTTGAAGATCTTAACTGTTTTGTAGTTGAATGTGCTCTTCTAAAAATAAGTTTCATATCAAAGATCGAAAAGAAAGTCACAATCTGATAAACCAAAGGCCACCAATAGTTCATCTCAAATTAGTGAAATCCTCAAACTTAGCAAAACCACATGAGAGCATCAGACTGTGGCCGAACCAACAAAAGAATTTGCAGTTCCTCATTTACAACCACAGATTTTCGACATGCATAGCAAAAACATAGACTGATAAGCAATAATAATTATGTTACAGAGGAGAATCTAGAGCAGGTACCTTATCCCGGCGTTTGAATAAGCAGTGCACGCGATCTCGTTACTCTGCTTAACATCTTGGTAAACTTTCAGGGTGGCCTCTGAGAACTTTGTCAGCTTATCAAATATACATGTTAAACTTGTTTGCAAGCCATCCAAGTTTAAATGTCTTTTGCAATTAGTTTCTTCCTTGCTATCGGGTTCTTCTATTTTTTCTGGTTCATGGGGCACTTTCCCTGTTTCATTATCTTCTAGATGCCCTAGTGCGCCATGAATAACTGACACAGTGCCCTTAATTGAGTCGAGGAGTTCTTCAGTAGGAATTGAGTTGAGCCCTGAAAGCCAATCACTGAGAACTACAAATATAGGAGGTGAAATGGCTTGACGAGGTGGAAAAAGTGGCTTCTTCCTTCCCTTTCTGCGTTCCTGAGGTTGCAAAATACATTTTTGAAGCCAGCCATTGAGTGCCTCCACGTAGGACTTATGAGCATCGACCCAGTTCGAAAAGCGAGAGCTGAAGTATTCAAGTTCATGTTCTAGGTGGATTAATGCCTGCTTGTAAACTTCACTTCGTGTTGCAACTGCCGGTGCCTTTGCATAGTAAGCTAATGATATTTTGATGAATTGCGTATGATGGCTCTCGAGCATTGCTTTCCACATCCTTATCAACCTGAAACATTACTGTTAGATTGCAAAATAGAGATGACATGAAATAGAACAAAGGTAGGGTTGGATCATGAAAAACATTCGATTCCTGCTTGCACAATACTGTATCGGTTGAGATTCTTTTCTATGTTATGTGTTAGGACCTATATATCAAAATCAGTATGTAATAGGAGGTATACTTGTAATGTTCCACAATATGGATAACATATATAAGATAGTGGATCTGCCTAGGATTATTCTATAAGGAATAATTCCCTCGAACTACTGATCAGTGCACAAAGTTCCCATTTCAATAGTGCTTCCTCCATATCTCTATGTCAAGCTCATCCTCATTGACATCCCTGGTGCCTTGGGTTGTGGCCCACTCTAACCTCTAAGGATCCATGACAGTTAGAGAAGTTAAATGGAAAGAACTATCCTTCATCTTCATCTTTATAGTCGTTCGTGTATGGTTCATGGGTTAAGGGAAGTTGGATCATCTTGTAAGATTGAATGTTTGGCTAGGGGGGATTGGATAGTCCGTAACCTGAAAAATACAAGGTTGTTTCTCTTGTAGCGGAAATAAAATGAAGACAAATGAAAATAGCAATACCAACAACAAGATGTAATGTGATTAAGACCCCCGATCCTTCTCCATGACCTACTAATTGGTTAGGTGAATCATTCCAAAGTCCTAATAATAACTTCTCTTTTCCAAAGACAGAAAATTACTGTCTTAATACAAAATTTAAAGATGAAAGTACAAAGAACACAACAATTCCTTATTTTTCTCCTCAAATAATACAAATAAGCACTGAGAAAATAAAGAGCAAATGCAAAGCTGAAATTTTTGTGCAAATAGAAATCTTTTGAGCTCTGGCAATCAACAAAAGTGCTTAGCAACTAGCAACTGAATGAATTTGTATATTCAAATTATACCAAAGTATATTTTTGTATATCTATCAAGGTCCCTTTACCCCTTATATATACCCTTAAGTCTATGCATGAACAAGCTTCAGAAGCTACTTGTGCTGAATACATCACCAAGCTACTTGTGCTCGTGTCCAGTCAATCTAAATCTTCCCAGTCAATTGAAATGCAAAGATAAAAATCTTATCTACCAACAACTAGTTTAATGAAAAACTTATTTAATCGGTTGCTCAAACATCCAATCGGCACGACAACTCAAACATCTAATTGAGCGATCCAATCCCAGTTGACTCCAACAACTAAGATAAAATTCTTATTTGCTAATGAATGGTTTGTCAATCAACTAAGTCAACTAAATCCAACTTCTATCAACTCCGTCGGCTAAGATAGCAATATTATATGCCACAGGCTAATTTGTGAATATCTCTAATAGAATAGAAATAAATTCTAGTCTATTGAAATGACTCAAATGGCATTGCGAGACAACGGTCAAAGGTTTAGTCAACTTAAATCAATCAAAAAGTCAAATGGAACCTAAATTAAATTCGACTAAAGCTCAAACAAAAACATCTTATTTCCAAGTATAGAGTCTACAATCAACTCACACATCAATAATTTATTCAATTTGGGTCCACCTTCAATCGACTAGAGATCCACTATCAACTAAGACCCGAAACTTGTTCCTTAGTCAAATGCTCCTTACAGACCACCACATCATTTCATAATGATAATCCACAAGTCTAATCATAGTATCTTATAGTTGTATCTTCCAATCTTCAAAGTCGTTGATACTTACACCTCTAAGTCCACCTCGCTAGACCTTTAGTTCAGATGTGCTAGTTCTTCAGATAGCACCAACCTTCCAAACTTGTTTCAAGTCATCCTTTGCCTCGCTTTCAAGTTTGCTTCATTTTGGTGCTCTAAAGCCATCGAACCAACAATTGATCCATGCTCCCAATGCTCCTCGTACTAAAGTCCACCTCACTAGCAATTCCTTGGATGCACCAAGCCCTCTAGGCTTACTCCATGTCATATTTCATTGTTTACCTTCAAGACCACCTCGTTCTAGACCTCTAAGCCATCGAGCATATATATCCAACTTGACCACATCAAATAAACTTCATCACAACTTGACCCCATTGAGTCACAAACTTTCCAAGCTCTAAGTGTAACCTGCCAAGCTCTTGGTCAAACTCGACAACTTGGGGCATTATGGCACCTAACAATCTCCCTATCAACACAACTTGACCTTGTCAATTCATGAGCTTTCCAAACTCCATGTGTAACTTGCCAAACACTTTCACACTCAATGCACATATCATAACCTTAAGATAAACCTAATTTAAACTCTTTGTCAATCACATCAAAACAACCAAGTTGAATTTGACCACCTGGAGCATTATCGCACCAATGCATGACATTAAACCACATTAATAGTTCAGATCCCACTCAGGCCATGTAGGACCAGATTGTGGCGCAACTTCATGCCCTCTTGTGATAGTTTATTAATCCTAGATTAATTAGGATTTTCCAATGTGATCTCTCATGTTATGAGACTTAAACACAAGCACAAGCATTGTATATATGGGTGATATCTCTTGAGCTTATGACGCGATTGGTAGTCTGTTCCAATTATGCCGGAGTGACACCGAGATGACCTCTCACATAGGTCGCTTTCAAACTATAGCCAACAATCTTAAAGACATTCCTAATTGCATCGTCTGTTCGAAACGTACAAGATTGCTTTGATAGAGTGCTCATTGTTATGTCTCTTATTGAATATAATCTAAAATAAAACCAATGATGTCTCAAATTCTGAGTGAAACCCTTCATTCTTCTTCTCTCAAACGTTTACATGTGGATGTTGTGAGCCTCTGTCAAGCAACTTTGAAATTCCAGAAAAGTTCCCCTCTCTTTTCCGGAGCCTTTTCATTAAATAGAATTGCTTTACAATTTATCTATAGTAACAAAGTAAATATGGCTACCATATTAATTACAGATTAATTACAGATAATCTAATTTAAGTATGTACTAATTGCAAATAATCTACTCTAGGTAATAATATATACACAGCACAATTATGGCAAAGTAAATTCCATATTTGATAGGTTATAATATCTATCATTGATAATATATGGTGTTAAGTCTTCTAACTTTTTCCAAACCACTAACTTTTAATGAATTGTCATTGAAAGATCTGCAACGGTTGCATGAAATACACATCTATACTTTCCTACCCCTAGATTATGGCTTACAAAATTCTACATCTTTCCTTTTTTTCTTTTTGCATCTCTTAGTTTGTGGTAGAGATCCTTTCAGGCAACTTAAGTTGCTATATTTATTAAAAATTAACAAATAATGTCTCGAAGGATCTATTCTTGGGTGATTTAAGCATTCTCTTGTTATTGGGAGTATAGGTAGTTGCATGGTTTGAAATCTCGTATCGTGCAAGGTGAAATTGTCAAAATGCGGCGTTCTAATAAATTACTGAAACTTAATACTACTTGACACTGGGACAATGTAGTTTGTGTTATTGTGTCAATCATATCGACAAGTATCATTTTATGTCAACACTCAACATTCCTTAGCATGTTAAACTTGAGATAATGTTATTCCTTTTTTTAGTTCATCTCCATGAAAGATAATGCTAAAATCTTAGCATGCTAAATGGAAAGCAAACATTGAACTTAATTTGCTACGAACATGATATATAAGAACGTCATCACGATATCGAAATAGTATTAATAGTATAGTTCCAATTAAAGACCAAAACAATGACACAACTCGAGATTTTGAACCTTGGGTAATTGTGATTCATAATGCTTTCCAGAATGAAGTTAAATCATCTTTAGTTATCAGTCATTTTTGTTCATTATAAATGTATTTGGTTATGTACTTGCTCATTTGATCTTGTACAGGTAAATTTTTCATATTTTGAAGCTGGAGAAAATAAGCAAGCTCTAGTGAAATTGGTGGCATGTAAAAGGTTATTTGCACTTTGTACTCTTTTTTTTCCACATAATCTTGTTTTTGAGGTTTTACTTCCTTTTATGGTATAGTTTTCTAATCTTGTTACGCAATTTAATTCTTGTTGGTCTTATTATGTGTGGTGCAGCTTTTATGGAGATGATTTATTGTGAGTCTAAATTTTTCAGCAATTGCTGAATTAGTGCAATATTGATTACGTGGAAAGATGAGAAGCACAAATATCTATGATTTAAGCACTCTTTTAATTTTTCAGTGTCTTCGAAGGAAAGTTCATACTTGTCCATATTGCATTTAGACCATTTGAACTACTCAATTCTTAAAAGATGAATTGTTTAAGGCATATATTTTACCTTCTATGTCACCTTCACTAAAGCATATAATTGGCAAGAGTGAAAAACTATGTTACTAAGAGTCATGTGGCAATATGCTATAAGTGTGTGGATCCAAGTGATGGCCTTAGTTATCATCTTATATTCGATCCAAAAGGATTTTTCTACTTTCAAAATGTAACCCAAAAGAAAATAAAGTTGCATTCATTTCTTGAACTTGACACGCAGAGCGGGAAGGAAGGACTGACTCTCCATATGGCTAAGTCTTGCTCCCTTCAAGCCCATGTGGATGATTTCTAATCTCAAGAGCCCTTAAATACCTGTGAGGTGATCTGAAAAGGAGTTTTATTGTAGTGTCTTCCATTCTTAGAGAAAGTATCTCTTCGGGTTTTATTGGATTAAAAAATATACTTCCTTAGTGGCATGGAAGAACATTACTTCATTCCTAAAAGTGATCTGATTAGAAGAAGTGTTATATGACGACTTTGAGATCAGATAGAGAATCTTTCTTTTCATTCCTCATGAGCCACTTATTTCTTTTATAGAGGAGATGAAAGTGATTTCCCTCCTTTTCCAATATAATTGATGGTCTTACACCTTTGGGATACTTCAAATAAATGTTCAGAAGAGAAACAGTAATGCTAAAACCTTTTCTTGTTATATTTGTTAATTCTTAAGCTTAGTTGCCTATGAGGGGAGGAAATGATTGGAAAGGAAAAAAGGGTAGGGGAAAAATTATAGAGAAGGATAAGAAAACATTCTCCTAGCTTTGGTTCTCCTTAGGTGCAAGGAAAGAAATAGAGTTTTTCTTTCAAAGGTTTCTTTGAAGCAAAGGAAAGAGAGAGCACAACTTAAATTATAAAAACTTGATATGTGAAAGACATAAAAAAAGCATAAATCAAAATTATATTTGAGCAAAACTAATTTTGAATATTTTCTGGTCAGATTTGATTTCTGTGCACTTGAACAATCTCTTTTATGCCTAAATTGAGTAGAACAACTAGGTCAAACTGGGAAAAGTCGGTTCTGCCAAATGAATTGAAAGGAAAGGGCCAATAGGGAAAATTTTCACCACCTCGTTTGTGTTTCCTTTTGTCGTAGAAAAGACAACCTTAGGGTATTTGCTCAAGTTCTTGCACCTAGGGTATTTGCTCAAGTTCTTGGTGCAAAACCAAGTGGTTCCCTTGCTTGAGAATTCTGCTGATCCGTAGTAGCCATCTCAATTATTGAATGTATAAATATGAAAAAAAGGAAAAAGGTGAATCCATAACTAGACTAATTGTGTAAGTCTAGTTGAAACATTATTTTTTGAAAAAAAAACCCCACCTTTTTCCGTTTCTTTGATTATATTAACAAATTAGTAATTAGCAGTCAAAATAATTCATCTTATTTCTTTATAATTTAAAAATATTAATAGTGAATTTCTTATCTACTATGTATTTCTTTGTTTGTGATAGTGTGTGTGCGTGTATACTATTCTACTATTGAGGAGCCTACAATTCGATCTATGCTTCCACTAGACCTGATTAAAACTTCAACTCAACCTTTAGTTAGTACTCAATTTGATGGACAAAAACTGTCTTGTTTACACTTTGTTACCAACCTGTATATAAGATTCTATACAAACTGTGATAGCTACAGTCTGCCATTATCACTTCCTAAACTTTGGGTTAAATCTTTAAACCACCCTAATATACATCTCATTCTAGGATTAAATTTTCTTGTTGCCATTGACCGTGCTCTCTTATTAACTAAAGATTATGTTCTTTTCTTGTCCACTTCTATTACTGCCCCTACTGTCTCGGACTATTCGTCTCGAGTACGAACACGTGGTGATACCCCCTCTTCGTTGTCTTCCTCGTCTTCTCCTGAATCGACGCAACCCACAAGTAGCTATTGTATCGATTGTCATTGTACTCGAAAGGATTCTTGTCAAACCCAATCTTCCTATCTTATACAAGAAAACTAGACTTGGCGATAATAGCCCACTAACTAAAGCAGATCTGGATATACCTAAGGATTTTCTTACACTATCATATCTACTACAACTACTCAATACACAAGCAGACTTGTAAAGTCTCATTTCCAAACTAGAAAAGCTAAAAATTATAGGGGAAAATCCCACTAAATATTGGAAAAAGGATAAAGTATACTGCAAACTAAATATCATTAATCCAGACCTCACTATTAAAGCATAATACCTAAAATATACTAATTGGAAAATAGAAGAATGTACTATGCATATAAAACAATTACTTACACTAGGCGCAATACAACAATTGTCCTCTAGACATAGAAGTCCTGCTTTTATAGTAAATAAAGGAGCAGAACAAAAACGTGGATGGTCAAGAATGATTTTTAACTACAAAAGACTTAATGATAATTTCAAGAAGATGAATACAAAATACCGGATAAAGATCAATTACTCAACAAAATACAAAACTCCAAATGGTACTCAAAATTTGACATGAAATCAGGATTCTGACAAGTCAAAATACACCGAGAATCCAATAGAAATGGACTGTTTTTTCTTGAAGGACATAATCATGCCTTTCGGTTTGAAAATTGCCCCACTAGTATTTCAAAGAAAAATAGATGACATTTTTTGAAGTATTTCCTAGTTTACATGTGTCTATATTAATGATATATTAGTATTTTCCAAAACAAAAGAAGAACATTATACACATTTACATATAATTTTCCACTTGAAAAACATGAACTTATAGTATCAAGAAAGAAAATGAAACTTGCAACACAACATCTAAGGGAGCGTTTGGTTTGAAATTTTTTTCTATTTTCTGTTTTTTATTTTCTATTTCTGTTTTCTATTTTCTAGAAAAGAAAAGTGGAAAATGCGTTTGGTTTGTTAATATGAAAAATTATAAACAAAACAGTTTTTTTAATAAAAAGACCATCTTATTCATGGAAAAGGAAAAATCATATAAGAAGGGGGTCAAATCTAACCTTATAAGAAGGGAGTCAAATCTAACCTTCTAATATGCAATATAAGAAAATACCTTACTACCATTCACCTCTGTTGGCAACGTTTTTTTTAACAAAAGAATAGTTATTTCTTAAAAATGAAAAAACCATATTAGAAAGGGGGGGTCAGACCTGACCTTCTAATACAACATTACATGACTCCAAACTCTTTACATGTATCGCACTATAGGATAAAAAGTTTATCAACTATACAAACTATCCACCAACCTCACACAACCTTTACAAGCATCACAAAATGATATAGTGTTATCTTCTATTGCAAAGTCGCACCTCCCATGTACTTGTCATCAGAAGATTCTTCTTCATCAGATAAAGACATACATATTTCCTCTTCATCAGAAGACTCTTCTTCATCAGATGGAACTTCAACATCCACCTATTTGCTTGCTCACTGACATGGGACAAGACAAGTTATCAATTAACATTTTCAAGCCAATTGCCATCTTTTCTACCCATAAAAGCACAAAAGCATATAACTGACTTCCATTATATTCACTAAAAGTCTAGAAGACATACAAGAAATACTTCAAAATCAAATGCACCCAAGTTATTCAAGAAATAAGAAAGAAATTATAGCTTGTGAAGGCATATTTTAATCGTGTTTTGTTTTCCAACAGATCCCATGATTATAGCCATCAACTTAAATCTTCAACCTTCAACCATATACATGATTTATCACAATGATTAATTAGTAGCAACATGAACCTGTAAGACAAGCCATGTTAGGTCTAGGTAAGTATTTACACAACTCAAGCAAACTATGTAAGTTCTTACTTAGTTGGAGCAAAGTTTATCTTGCAGCTGAACTATGTAAGATCCAAAAGTCCGAACCTAGAAATCATCTAACCATAAACACCTCACAACAAAATCCATTGGAAAAACAAAACCTATGCACAACCTATCTGAGAGTAGGTCCTTCTGCTCTGGATCTAGCAAAATCAGGGTCGTCTGGGAACCTATCAAGGAGAATGTGATGGAACCTTGACGCTGACTAAATCGCAAGGAGGAGGGATGAGTGGTGTCGGCAGACCTGAGGAGGAAGGAGAGGGTTGTGGCGTCGCTCATGGAGGAAAAGACTCACGAGGAGGGTTGTAGCGTCGGCTTGCTTGCGCGAGGAAAGGAAAATAAAAAAGGATCGCGTGTAGGGGAGGTTGCGGCATCGGAGAGAAAAGAAGTTGTGCAATGAAATTGCGGCGTCGAGGGAGAAAAGGAGTTGTGCGATGAGGTTGCGGCGTTGGGGGAGAAAAGGAGTTGTGCGATGAGGTTGCAATGTCGGGGAGAAATTTGGAGTTATACGATCAGAGTTAGGGCGTGCGACGTTATTGTAGCTGTGTTTTTGTGTTTTCTATTTTTCAGCCGCAGTTTCTATTCTCCACAGAAAATGATATTTTGTCATTTTCTATTTTCTTAGAAAATGACTTCTCATTTTCTAGAGAATGAGATTGGAAAACACAAAGCAAATAACAATTTCTAGAAAATAAGAAAATGAAAACAGAAAAAGATCAAACCAAACACTACCTAAAATTTTTAGAAGTAGAAATTGGTCAGGAAAAAATAACACTGCAACCCATATTGCAAATAAAATACTAGTTTTTCCTGATAAATTTGAAGAAACAAAAATGCTCAGATCTTTTTTAGGTCTACTAAATTATGCCAGATCTTACTTGAAAAACATAGGAAAAATTAGTGAACCCCTATATAACAAAATATCCACAACAGGACAAAAATATTTTAATCAACGACATAAACTTAGTCAAACAAATCAAAGCCATGATTAAAACCATTCCAGTATTAACACTACCCTTAGACACTGACTACTTAGTTATTAAAATAGACAATTGTAAAACCGAATGGGGAGGAATATTATTAAGAAAAACCACCAAATATGAGCCAAAAACAACATAAGCAATTTGTAGATATGCCTCTGGTAAATATAAGGAAAGGTCATTTAACCTCCTTAGATTACAAAATCCTAATAAAGGTAGTAATAATTCATCCATATCCAAAAGTTGCTATTTATCTGCAAGAAACCAAAAATTACTATTAGAATAGATTGTGAAGCCATTGTAAATACAACCAAAAAACTAAAGGGCTTAGAAAAAGTCTTAGTACAAAAGGATGGATGAAATTCACTGAGACAATCATTAATAAAGGTCTAAAAATTCAATGGGAACATATTAAAGGCAGTAATAATTCATTAGCAAACACTCTATCCCGACTTTTACACTAATTATATTTGTTTTAGATGGATAAACAATGCAAAGTAAGAACATTTGCTCTGCCAACCATGAGATTTAGTACACAAGCCTTATAGCAATTTCACAAATATGAAGAACAGTTTCATTTTGAAGCTAGGATGAAACTAGACACAAAACAAAATTACTTCATTGACAACATCTGGAATATACCCGCTATACCAAGGAGTTCTAGTTACAAAATTGCAGTAATCAATGCCCTTACACACTACTTCCTGCAGAAGAAAAGAAAATAAAAGATTTTCTTGGTATGCGATATTTACTGGACCTCATGTAGGAGTATATCAAACATGGGCTAAAGTCACTACAGCCATACAAGACTTAGAGAAGCCTTTTTATAAAAGTTATTACTCTATTGAAGAAGCCTTAACAGCAGTTAGAACCACTTCTGGGCCTAACTTCTTCATTAATAGTTCTCTTAAAACATCTGATTTTCATTCTGTCCAAACTGGAAAAACATATTCACAGACAATCTTGGCCAATGGACAACAACAAGAAGAAGGTGACCAAAAACCACTTACTGTCGACTATAAAACACTAGCTGAACTCCAACAAAACAGGGTTCCCCTCAACATAACATTTACATCAGAAAAATTACATACAGAAAAAATGATAGCAAGCAGACTAAACAACTTGCCATCTAAACCTGAACACCTACATAAGAAACAAGGTTGAAACTTCTAGTTTTCAATAATTTGCTGAACTGTGCGAACTATTGGAAGTATTACATAAATAACTAGTTGAAGGCATCACAGTTTAGATACACAGTTTAGATAAAATGTCAAAAGATTTCTCCTCAATGTCCATCTTTAGATACACTAAGTTGCCCTTGCCTAATCTCCTATTCTATCAGACGTGGCAACATAGATTACGAGAAATTTATTCCCAGAAAATTTAAAGGAAGATTAGTAACACCCCTCACCTTTATGGACTATGGGCTATTATACAAACTATGGATCCATAATTTAGACTCTGCTCAAGGATTCTTGTACAAACTTAGACAAATCCTACAACATATCTTGGAGTAGGAAACCTTTGTGATTTGTACATTGGACAACACCTCACCAGAATGGCTGGATATGAAAATTGAACCAGCTAAATACCTCATCAGATTAGACATACATGAAGTAAATGGCATGCATTTATAATTGGAGGACTATACTTATGATCCAGATATAGCTTGGAACTCTAGAGCCACCCTACCAGAACAACTAGTCAAATGGAGAGCTTCTGTCCATGACAGTCAATGATTTTGGGACAGGCATTATGACCCATCGAACTACAACTTAGTGAGAGAAACATTTACAGAAAAAATTTACTGACTCTGAGAAATAGGAACATAGTTCTTTCCTTTTCCCATCAACACTCAACATGAAGCTATCTCCAGAAATACAAAAAGAAACATGATCACTAGGCCGCTAGAAAGCTAACAAGCTCAGTCCACATTGCTAACTCTTACCTGGCCCGAAGCCATAATGTGTGAGCCAGGCTTCTCAATCCAAGGTCTGCCAGCCTAGGCTCTACACCTTCTCTTGATACTGTAGGAGAACACAACCTGGATAACATGATGGAAGGCTGACATTAGCATGTATCCAACAAGAAGATAAGAACCGACACTCAGCAAAGAAGATAAGATCAAAAGACAGACTTCACTCAGAAAAGAAGCCATGCAATAACTCCACTATATGAAAAGACACCATTAACAATTTTCTTCAAGCCTAAGTAACTTCCACCTGAAGGAAGCCTCATCTATATGAACACCTTCCCGTCTCCCTTCCAAGGCATCCCCCAGAAACAATACCTCAAGCATCCACTACTCTTGAATCCTCCTCTCTCCAAGCTTCCCTCCAACCTCTTCAACCCTGTAATTAAGTGTGTTTTCTTTACGTAAGACTATTGTAAGTATATTAAAGCTTTCTACTTAAAGCTTGTAATTTCCTAGTTGTTTATTTTTGTATGCTTGTATGAACTCCGCTTATTAATAAAGCAAGTGTGTTTTTCTAGTATGTCAGCGTAAACTTCTTCTTCTAGATTAAGAAAGAGGCTCGGCTTGACGCCATAAGACCTGACGGTCTAATTTTTATTTTTATTTATTTATTTTTTTAGGTTTGGTTGGAAAGGATCTTTTAGATTTTAGGTTTTAGAAACTAACAAGTACTTGGTTAGAAAGGATCTAGGCTAAGAAATAACAAGTACTTGGTTGGAAAGGATCTAGGCTAAGAAAGCAGGAATAATCTTACTTCTTTCTTGTTGATCTTCTAGTGAGCCTCACCTGTAAGACCTAGTATTGATACTATGCCCGACTATCTTCTGGTCTTATGGCATCAAGTCGTACCTTACTTAGCCAGCACAGGTTTTATTAGATCAATTTGCTCCTATATCTTACAGTTACTGTTCATCTTGAATTCAGAGCTTCTTGATAGTATGTGTTTTCAAATTAAAGATTGTTCATTTATATTTCAACTCTTTTAGGATGATGTGTAGTGTCTTAAAGTCTTCTTCTAATTGTTTTTTATTTTTGTTTAATACATCTTTTACTTGTAGTAGTAAATCTTTAGCTTGTAAGTCAAGGTTTCTTGGTTTATTTTCTTGACAAGTTAGTTTTTTGTCAAAAGAGTCTTGGGTATTTTTGAGAAAATCAATATTTCTCTTAAGGTCTCTTATTTCTTGATTTTGTTGTCTTGTTGTCTGCAGTAGTTTTTTTAAAGTTACATTGAATTGATTTTGATAACTTTCTACTCTTTTTCCTAATCCTATTTGTAAATCTGTTAGTGTGTTTAAATGTGATGAGTCAGAGTGCAAAGAGTGACTAGGAGAGTGACTATGATAACACTGATGGTTATACTGGTCAGATGTAGCCACTGTTTTTCTTGGGGAAAGGGCTAAGTCTAGATAAACCAAACTACGGGTTGAGGTAGAAGTCATTCATGGTCCAAGGTCTTAGGGTTTTGATATCAATTCTAGGGTCTAATTTCAGTCCCACGGTGGTAGTTACATATTTAGGTTATTTTCATGAGTCTATTTATACTCATGTAATATCCATGCATGGATTATCTTAATAATGATGTAATACATTTCCTCCTTAAATTCTACTGCAGTCAATCAGGTCAACACTCTGTGTTCACTTGTGAGATATTATGAAAGAAGGCTTCCCTTGGTGAAATTATTATTACATGTTGTTGATAGTTCGACATTAACATCAAGTCCTTTGTATGTCATCATAATGATTCTAAAGCTACAATCAAAATGAGTCTAAAGCTACAATCAACATCATCATGGATGCTGACATTTGTTATCCTTGAAGTTGATATGATATTGGAAAATATTGCCCAATCTCCAGAAGTTATCCAACTCATTCATGTCTTGAGGTATCCCATAATATTCTGACTTTGCTGACTTATGTTCTATACTTAGATTAAGTGCCTTTAGGAGGAATGACAATCCTTTGAGTAAATTATGTTTTTACTTAACCTGTACTTTTCCTGGATTAACATATTTCCCAAATGTTGTGAATGTTCATTTTCATTTTTCAACTTACCATATTTCCTATATCTTTTCCTTGTTTTATTTCATTAAATCAAATTCACAAGAACTTCAAAGTTAATTCGTTCTTCATTTGGAAAGATGTGCAGAGAAACTTGTCTATAGAAGGCAGAAAGAAAGGGAGCACAAGAAGAGCAGTGACATAGGCACAAGCAATAGGAAGAGGTATAAGTTGAACTTATACTTGACGACATGGATATTTTGGAAGAGGTATAGTTGGCCTTTTGATGTGACATTCATTTTACAGGGGGAAAGACAAAAATATCGATGACAATGATATTGATGATGAATACGCGGATTCAAATTCAAGGAAAAAAGGTATAGTATTCGTGCATTTGCATCTATCTTTTAACTTAGCTTTACTTAACCATCTTTCTTATTCTTTCTATCATTTCATTATCTTGCATAGGGGTGTGTGATAAGATACTACTATGTTGTTAAGGCCAAAATTTATCTAATTTATGTCTCGTCATAGCCATGTACAAGAAACTATGATATCGTGTGCAGTTTTTGAGGACTAATTATGTTATTTGTTGGAACTAAAACTATTGCTGAAGAAATGTAAAGTAATTTCAATGTTGAGGATTTGATTGAGATATTGACAATGCATAAGAGTTTATTTTTGAAGTCCTATATAATTTGTAGTTAGAGGGGACTATCTAGGTTCATGAATTCTAATTTTCCCTATGATATGGTGGTAGAGGTCTAGGTATTCATTCATGGGGTTCTCTATTTAATTGTATCACATAGACTTTGATGTTTGTGCTTTGTAAGTTGGCGAAAAATTCTCCTTGGCTACAAGTGAGGAATCTTCCTTTACTCAAGGTTCAAAATTTCGAACTGTGCCAAAGTTTTAGTTTTTTGATTGGAATGATACTGTTTCAGTATCATGTCGATGTTTCGATACATGATACTAATAATGGATTGGAGTTGAAGAACGAAGGAGATGAAGCATAGAAACGATGCATTGTCTATACCGAACATAGTTTTAAATCTTGTACCATGTTGGGCAAAATGGTATATCATTCCGATAGATTACTGAAACTCAATACCACTCAGCATAGACAATGTTTCCTTCTTTTGCTTTATCTTCTTCCTCCTTTAACCTTCAATCTATCATTGACACCATGTATTGGAGCATCGACACTAGAACATCTTTCCGGTTAAAAACTGAAACTACGACACTGATCAAGATTTTCAACCTTGGTGCTGAGTGGTATCGTGTTTCGGTGATTTATCAGAACAATAAGCTTTGATCGTTTCGTCTAACATGGTATGAGATTTCAAACCACGTCTTCACCTACCTGACAAATTCTTTATTCTTGTCCAATGCGGTTTTCATCTCCTTGATTTGTTTACCTTGAATTTCCTTTGTGACGCTAACTTATTCCACTTGTAAGCTCCTCTTTATTTCTTGTTAGAGTAGTACCCTTTTCTTCTTATATAGGCATATAGGAGTTGTTGATCTTTCCTTTGTCAAAGCAACAACCTCATTCCTGCAAGTAATGTTCTCTACGAGGTCTCTTCTTCTAGTGACACTTCCTTGATGCTAGGTGCTTGTGTTTATGCAACGTAGAACGTGAACGTGGGTCAGGTTCAACCATGTTTTAGCAACAAGGCCTATATTAGATTTTGTTTATGTTTTTAATATATACATTAAATGTGTAAAAACTTGGAATAGTGCACATGAAGCTTGTGGAGCTAGTTGATTTAACAGGTTCAAGTTAGGTTTTGCTAATGACTCGGTTATTCTGATGATGAGTATGGAGGATTGCATGGCTCGGGGAGCTTAGTTCTTTGAAGATTCAACATTCTAGAATGAGGGACTCTAGGGTACAAAGCATTGAATGTTTATGGTTGCTATCATGGATATTGTCTGCTCAATAACTCAGTGGTATAAAACGAGATGGTCACGCATACATATTTGGTCAGATGAGATGAAGTGAGATAGTGCATTCTATAGCTTGGTGACTTTGGGATAAGGTGGAATTTAGGGCATGGAACATTGACTGGCGACTCGATGACATGGAGCATTGGTTATGGAGTGAACTTGGGGAGTTTAGAGCATTTGATAGCTTAGCAACTTGGATTAAAGAGGTTGAAAATCTTGAAGAATGAGAGCTATAAGAGATATGAGAGTGAATATAATCTTTAAGCCTTTTGTCTTTAGGTAACATCATTGTAAATGATGTGTGATAGCAAGCTAAAGGTAGGCTACCAAATGGCTTGGTTGTGAAGCCTTTGTCCTAGGATAACATGTTCTAAGTTGTGGTTTGTTTACTTAGCTCGGTCCTAGGACTTTGTGTAGGCTCATGAATATTAGGCATAAAGGATCAAATGGATCGAGGAGTTTAGTTCACTTGATGGCTTGATATTTTAGAATGAGGTGGACTCTAGGGCATGAAGCATTGAACAATTGTGGTTGCAATCGTGGATATTGTGTGCTCAATGACTCAATGGAATAAAATGAGGTGGTCTCACATACGTCTTGGATCAAATGACATGAAGTAACTGTGAAAATAATACCAGAAAATCTTATTCATATTATAAGAAATAAGCCCCCTATTTATACACAAATATAGGGACCTATTCTAGAAGAATTATTCTAAAAAAGAATATTTATCCCTAAATATTCTAACACTCCCTCTCAAGCTGGAGAATATAAATCATATGTACCCAGCTTGTTACA
>JBBMKF010084782.1:0-21129 GCA_037834155.1 Curcuma caesia
CCCACTTGGACTTTTCTTTTGCCAAGACTACGCTTGGACTTTCCTGCAAACTTGCATCACACATGTTAGATCACAAGAATTGCCTAACTTCAAACATGGTTTAGCCAGACATTGAAACTTAATGCACTTGGGGCAAAGATTGCACCAACACTCCTTCCTCTGGCGTGGTTGGAACTGAGTGAAACAGAGGATGGCTCCTTCTCCCACGTGGTCGGGCAAACATGACTCCAGCTACGGCCGGTGGTGATAGACTCCAACGTCGACGAAAAACCTTTCTTGCATGGTGAGAACCCTTCTCACTAGCTGTGTAACATTGGGTGGAGAAGCGACACCGACAAGGTTTACTTGCAATCACCAATTCTCAGCTACGAGCCTCGTTTTTAAACGTATGTCACGCGATTCTCTTGGAGAGAAAGAAACCCTAAAAAAACCCAAAACTCAGAGAATTGGAGAAAATCAGTTTCTGCTAAACTGGGTAACTAGGGTTTACTGTAGCAATCGAACTGGTTATTGTAGCCAATCGGACCCGACACTGTAGCAAATCAGATTTATTTTGGTTCAAAGCTAAATCGCTTGGTTTACTAACCAAACGACCTCTGATTTGACTCAAATTAGTTTTGTTTATTTTGTATTCACAAGATGAATCTCCTCATCTCTTCCATTTTGCTAAAATCTCTTCCATCATGAACCAAATCAAGTTGGTTCAAAATTGAATCATTTGGTTCAATAATCAAATGACCTCCGATTTGAATGACATAAATTTTGTTTATTTCATCTTCATAAGATGAATTTCATCATTTTGTCCATTGTCCGATCCAATCAGACTTTATTTCTCTCGATATGAGAATCTAATTCTCAAACTCGTTTTAAGTCTTTCGAAGAACTTGTAGTGTGTATGACCCATAGGTTTCTAACTATATTGGTCACCCGTAATTAACTACTAATTGCTGAACAATTATGAGTGACACCTAGTAGTACATCATCATCCCTAATTGATCATAAAATCAACGATTGGTTGCAGAATATTTCTAAACCCTTCAGCTGCTATAATGAAAACATGCCTCATTTCTTTCATCATCTTATATCCGCTTGTTTTAATACATGGTCTATATGTGTTAGTCCCCACTAGGCTGACTACGTCACACCTAGTCCAAACTAGCTTTCATGTCTTGTCGATTTCAGTTACTTGTACATGTGTCCAAGAGTCTTATACTCTTGACATGTAATGATTTGGCCAAAGACTTTCAGTAACAATCTTGACAAGCGACCGCAGGGTATATGTCTCCTTTTTCAAGGAGTGGTGAATCTTCTATGGGCTATTTAAACACCTTCAAGTAATTTGACTTATACCCAATCCACACTTCCATGGAGATGTTTGCTTAATATGTCAAAGTATAAACTTTCGTAACTAAGGTGACTTGAATACCGTAAGTCAAAAGAAATTCGCACTTAAGCTACACTGAGATCTTCATTGACATATGTATGTAATCATATGAAGTCTCACGGCAGGTCATTCGAATGAACTGGTTGCCGTTAACCAGAAATCCACGTTTAACTCTCAACATCAAATGTCTACAGCCAGCAAGATCGGCTGCTTGGCTAACCAAGGAGTTTAAACGTGCTAGTCTCAACAGAATCAATGACGTTCATACTCATCAATTCTTCGACTAGGGATAATTTTAAAACATTCATAATTACACATGTAGAGATGCTCACTAGTGGTGATCCAATCACAAATTCTTTCATGCTATGAATTGTATTGTGGACATTGAGTAATTGAGTTTAAGATCCAATCAAATATATAGAAAATGTGCACTCAAATTGTGAATTATAATTTATCCAATAAATAGTATAACCGTAAGGCGATTGCCTTAGGACACCTATCAAATATAACAGATAACACTGTTCTTAATTATTTTTAATCAAGCATTAATATTTAAGGACAATATTAATGCATTGAGACTAGCATATAGGTCAATTGATGACTTGATCTCACAAGTCATGGATATATGATATCACGTTGACACATGGGTATATATAGAAAATATATACTGAATTGACCCACCATGAGAAAGTTTCATGGATCATTATATGAGTGTCATAAACTTTCTCATATGACTATTGGTATGAATAGTCCTTAGATTTAAAGTCACTACGGTTTCTTATATAAGAAGTTGTATACTTTGGTATCGTCTAACATTATTGATAGCAAGGTGGACTATAAAGGTGATCACTAAGTATGCAACGAATTATGTAGAGAGATGTGAGTGATGTAGATGAGATCTATCCCTTCCATATTATGGGAATGATATCTATGAGTCCCTTGATCGAGTAGGACTACTAAATGCATGGCCATATTTAAATTAGTCAATATGAAATATTGAACTCATTTACTTGAGTGAGTCTATTCGGGGATCAAGAAACATAAAGATTAATATCGAGGATAGAAGGACATCATTATACATTATAGTAGTCACGGAAAGATTAGGTCGGATCTTGACTCATCACTTGGGTAGCAATGATGTATTGCTAGATGTCGCTCATTACTTATGTGTCTAAAGAGGTTTAGACACATTACCAATGTTACGAGAACCTATAGGGTCACACACAATGGACACGATGCTTTGGAGATTGATTGATTTTAGTTTGACTAAAATACGATCTAAATTGGATTAATTGAGTTAGACTCAAGTGAATTCAATTAGAATATGAGATTGAATCTAATTTGAGTTAGACTCATTTAGATTAGACTCAATCAAATTTTAATGAGATATTGATTCATTAAAATGTTTAATGAATTAATAATAGAAGAAGACCAAGGGTTTTTCTCTTTATTGGATGAAGAGAAGATGAAGAGCCAACATGAGAAAGATGTGCTCTATTTGGGTTTTAATTGGCTTTAATGTGGGAAAGCTAAAGAGGCAAAACCCTTCATATTCATGAGATGAATATAAAAGGTTTTTCTTGCATTTTTTAAAAGTGCACAATACATTTTGAGCTATCTTCTCCCTCTTGGTCGAACACCCCTTTTTTCCTTCCTCCTCCTTGTTTTGGCCGAATTTCCTTGTGTGGCTAGCTCCACAAAGGCAATACTTCTTTGAAACTTGAGATCGTGTTTGTGTGGATATGCATAGAGGCACGGACGCTTGAACATGCAAGAGATCCTACGAACTGAGGACAAGCGGGATAAGCAAAGAGCACGCTTCAAAAGTATAGTTCTATTAGATTGATAAATCGAACTTCGTATGAGTTTTATTTCGCATAGATCGCTTGTTGGGATCCTATTTTTGCTATGAATTTTATTATTTGTCACATATGATTCCCTACACCATCGATGAGTTTTGACCAAAATCCATTGATAGACCTAGAGAACTCTAATTAGATCCATTCCAAGTACTATAATTTTCTAATGTTCCCTAGAGTTTACATGTGCCTAGAGATATCAAATTAAAGTCATTAACAATGGTGATTAGAAGGTTTTCAAAGTTTTAAACTTTAAGAAAATTGATATACATACATAATTTATCATAGAGATGTCAAAATCAAGAATGGACACCATACATAATTTCCCTACACTATTATCTTCCATTTCATTATAAGAATTCAAGTTGTTTAGGTCTATTAATAGATTTCAGTCAAAACCAATTGATAGACCTAGAGAGTGTTGGTGCAGGGAGTACTAGATGATCGAACTTAAGTTTTGATAATGACAAAGGGTTCAAGTTAAGTTTGTAAAGTAATTTAATGAGCTTAATTGAGTGTGCAAGTAGCATAAGGAAGCTCTAGTTGCGGCTAGGCAAAGGAAGTCCTGATCTAGAGGATTTGGCGGAAGACATGATTTGGAGGACTAGGCAAAGAAGTCCTGATTAGGAGGACTAGATAGGAAGTCTTGGCAGATCAGAGCACTAAGCAGGAAGCCTAAGTGAGTTTGAAGGATCGGACGTCTAGCAGTGGTAGACCTGGGGCTGAGGATTGAGGCTGAGCAAAAGTCCAACAGGTTTATAGGACCTAGTTGGCAAAAGGTAAATTTTTTCGAGTGGAATGAGTGAGGATGCTTTCTTGGTAAGGAGAACAGTAGACGTCGGTCATCTAGGGTTTCACTAGAAACCTAAAGTCAAGTCTAAATAGTTTGCAAAACTATTATTCTTCCTATTATATTTTAGATTTTGGACTAACTTATAATGTAAGAAAAGAGGGACTGAAACTTTATGTTGTGGGCGCCCTTATTTGGATCCAAGCGACCAGACAGTCTAGATGCCCGGATGATATCCAAGCGATCGGACATCAGTCGAACGGGCCAGAGATGCGGATGAGGTGGCAGAGTCCAATAGTCGGGACACCTCAGCTTCTAGGCGCTTGGAGAGGTTCCAGGCGCTCGGATCTGGATAAGGCATTGCAGAGTTAAAGTTGATCCAACAATCTCCATGTCAGTATACAGGCGCCCGAAAGATGCCGAGTCAATGTTGAAAGTGGATCGACGGGATGATGTGGAGGCCCTTGGAGGGACTTCCAAGCGCCTGGATTAGGCCTTATAAGCAATTGCGAGGGGGAACTCTAGCATTAGTTTAATACGCCTCAACGATGACCTCCTGCGCACAAATATTTGATTTAGAATGTTGTCATAATGTCGAGGAGTTGCACCAACTACTACAAATTCATTACTACTCTCGGTCGGTAAATTTTATCTCGCTTTCTGTATTTAAATTCATAGGATGGTATACCTTTACCAATCCTAACTCATTTGTAAAAGTGATAAATTCTTTCTCGTAAGAGGGGAGTGATTATAGTGAATTGTCTGTCGAAAACGATCACTGATCATGGACCTTGGAGTAGTAGCTAGTTGTTGTGAACCAAGTAAAAACAAACATGTTCATTTTTATTCTTTTTCGCTATATTTCCTAATATCACTTAATCAGGTTTTATGCAAGTTTTATTAAAAGAGTAAAAATGGGAAACAATGCTATTCACCTCTCCTCTAGCACTCTTATTTAATCATACAATTGGTATTAGAGTGAAGGATGCTCGATTTTAATGCAACCACTAATCGAGTATTTTTTGACTTTTATTCTTTTGCGCTCTAATTTTTTGGTTTATTATTTTTTCGCACTACTAATCCAAGACCAAGTTTTGATACATTATTTATTTTTATTGTGTGTGCAAGATAAATGACCCATCATGAAGGTTGCAATACTGCTAGATCGCTACTGTTCTCTTAGGAAGACTTCATCTACTGAAGGATAGAATGGAGTACCACCTCAAGACGCAAGTGGAAATGTGGATTGTGATCCAGAAGGGGTTCACAATTCCCACAGACAATGACGACATCCCACAGTAACGTGAAAGAGCTCTCAGTAGTAGTAGTGGGCTCTTGGTGAGGGTAGTGAGAGAATCTCCAACTTCTCTCTAGGATTCTTGGTGCTCTGGTGGGTTTCTTGCTTGCAATCAGCCCTCAATCATGGCCGGAGGGGATTCTCTTCCACCTCATCGGTAGGGGAGGGCTATCTACTACTGTGGGCGTCTTCTGCGGACTGTGGGAGGGGGCGTTCTCAATGGTTTTCGGAGGGCAAACAACTGAGATAAGTGAGCAAACATCAAGATTCCTTCATTTCTTGCATTTTTGGCGGTTTTTGGCATCTCCAGTGGTTTTTCGGTGAACTGCTCTAGCGCCGGCCATCTTCTCCGGCCAAGGGTCAGTGACCCCCTCTACTCTTGGGCTGCCAAGTGGTTGGGGGAGGATCTGAGGTTTCCCACTCAATAGAAGTTTGTTCCAAGACAATTAATGCAAGCAACATTCATTGGGCAATTTGGGAGGTGAGTGGCTTCTCATTGGTGGCTTGGGCGGCAACTCTATTTCCAAGGGGCAGCTGGCCTCCTCATCTAACATGGCAAAGAAACAAAGGAAGGGAAAGAGTCATTCTGGTCAAAACGAGGCTGATGTGGCAAATGAAGCATCCAATGTGGCGAATGACGCGGACAAGGTGGACCAATCCAATGGGGCTGATGTGGAGGGTACTAATGACATGGCTGATGATATGGAAGTTCTTTCTCCCCCTAACAATGAACATGGCAGCCCTCCTCCACCCTCACCACCCCCTCCACCGGTGGAGGAGGAGGAGGCAGCGCCGGCGGCAAGGGGGCAGCAAACAGCGCTGGCCGGAGATCCTCAACAACCGGCCGGCCAACAAGGGGCTTCAAGGGGAGATGGCTAGTAGCATATGAAGCGAAATTGGGCTGGTTTATTCAAGGACATGAATCATCATTTGCTCAAGATGAATCAATTGGGCATTCTAGTGCTTTGTCATCTAATTATATTACTCAACATGAATCATCATTTGCTCAAGATGAATCATCATTTAATGACAATACAATTCAATCAATGGTTTATAATACGATGAATGCATTTGATCATACAAATGTTGATGAAATATCAACACCTGAAATTCAAAAATTATATGACATGTTAAATGCTAGTGAAAGAGAAGTATGAGAAGACATTCCTTCTGGTCATCCTCAATTATCAGCTACTACGAGCCTACTGAACATCAAAGCAGAATATCATTTCTTTGAACGATGTTACGATGATATTTGTAAATTGATGTTAAAGTTACTCTCTGCTAATAACATAATGATTGATAGTTTTTATAGTACAAAAAAATTGATCAGGGTTTAGATTTACCTATAGAAAAGATTGATTGTTGTATAAATAACTGCATGATCTTTTAGAATAAAGATAGTGAACTGACTAAATGCAGATTGTGTAATCACCCTCGGTATAGATAGCGCAGTCGCATATAAGGGAAAAAGAGGAAGAATATACCAAGGAAAGTTATGCATTATTTCTCGTTAACTGTTAGACTTCAATGTTTATATGCATCTGCTGCAATAACAAACCATATGAGATGGCATCATGAGCATGTACACGAAGGAGATATAATATGTCATCCTGTTGACTCCCCTGCATGGGAACATCTTGATACAATATTTTCTTCGTTTTCAATGGAACCATATAATGTAAGATTGGAACTTTTAACATATGGATTTCAACTATTTGATCAATCTGGACAGCAATATTAATCTTGGCCAGTTATAGTAACACCATATAATTTACCGTCATAGATATGCATGAAAAATGAATTCATGTTCTTTACCGTGCAGTGCTTATTCCAGGTCCAAAGAATCCAAAAGAGAAGATAAATATATTTTTGCAACCTCTTATTGGAGAGTTAAATGAATTATGGAATATAGGGTCTCCGACGTATGATATTGCAACTAAAAGTAATTTTACTTTGCATTCTGATTTATTATGGAAGATTAGTGATTTTCCAGCATACTCAATGTTGTCTGATTGGAGCACGGCTGGTACGTTAGTATGCCAACATTGCATGACAAAGTCAGATGCATTTTCATTACCTTGTAGTGGTAAAATATCTTGGTTTGATAATCATCATAAATTTTTACCAAAAGAATACCCTTTTAGGCAAAATAAGAAAGAGTTCATAAAGAATACAGTGGTCAAAAAACAACCGCTCGTAATCAAATCAGGAGAGGAATTCTTTTAAGAAATAGACAACTATGGATTTGTATCAGTAAATCAGATGGGTTCTAATGACTTAAATAAATATATTGCTAAGGTATGTAAGTGTGGTTGGAAGAAACAGAGCATATTTTGGGAGTTGTCATATTGGAAGTATTTGCTCATTCGACATAATTTAGATGAGATGCATGTGGAGAAGAATTTTTTTGATAATATTTTCAATACTATAATGAATGTTATGGGTGAAACTAAAGACATGGTAAAATCTCGTGAGGAATTGAAACAATTAGTTAACAGACCCGAGTTGCATTAAAATGAAACAACCGGTAAATTTTCAAAGGCTTGCTATACATTGGACAAAGAAAGAAAGCAGATATTATGCAGTTGGTTGAAAGAAGTCAAATTCCCTGATGGTTATGCTTCAAATATGGCTCGATGCGTGGATATGACAAAATTAAGAATGTTTGGTATGAAGAGTCATGACTGTCACGTGTTCATGCAAAGACTTATTCCAATCGCCTTCCATGATCTGCTCCCTAATAATGTTTAGCAAGCACTTATAAAATTGAGTCTTTTTTTAGAAATTTAACGTCAAGGGTTATCATGACATCGGAAATGATTCGTCTTGAAATTGAAATTCCAATTATTCTTTGTAAACTTGAGCGTATATTCCCACCTAGTTTTTTTGATTCAATGGAACATCTACCAGTTCATTTATCTTATAAGGCACGAATAGGTGGTCCTGTGCAGTACAGATGGATGTATCCTTTTGAACGATTTTTGAAGAGATTAAAGAATAATGTTCGTAACAAAGCAAGAGTTGAAGGATTTATATGCAATGCTTATCTAGTTGAAGAAGCATCTTATTTCTGTTCATATTATTTTGCTGATAATGTGACAAATAGACAACGCAAGTGTTCTCGAAATTCAGATGATGCTCAATCGATAGATTTAGAGATACTTTCTATTTTCAAGTTTCCTGGTAAGCCAATCTGTGCATCTGTTAATAGATGGTTAAATCCAAAAGAATATCATGTAGCAAGAATATACTTACTCCTCAATTATGATGAAGTCAAACCCTACTTGAAGTGAGTTAACTTATAATTAAAGTGTTATTTTTCCGTTTATTCATGCTGGTCATAAGCTATATGTTTAAGTTATTTGTATTGACAGTTTATACGAACAACTACAAATTCAATTTCCATCAATAAGTGCAAGTGAGATAGACAAAAAGATTGAGACAGAATTTGCAATTTGGTTTGAAATATATGTAAGTTTGAGATATATAATTTTTGGTGTATATTAAAAAAAATGTGCAGGATGTTTTTTAATTCTATATTATTTCTGTAGGTGAAGGAGCGTAGAATTTCAAATGTGCAAGATGAAAAGGATAAAGAATCTTGCATCAGGACCTCTCTGTAATATAAGAGTCTTTTCGGATTATTATGTGAATGGTTTGAAATTTCATGTGGCACAATGCGACGCATAAACAGTGACCTCTAATTCAGGCGTTTGTGTAAAAGGATCTACTACCAACACGGATACTGAATATGATTATTATGACATACTTGACGAAATTATTGAGGTCGAATATTTTACTTTACCCCTAAAAAGATGTGTGTTATTCAAATGTTCTTGGTATGATCCGACTCCAAGAACAGATACTAGAATACATGCAAAGTACAATTTAGTTGAGGTTCATGCAACTAAAAGATTCACCAAGTTTGAACCATTTATTTTTGCGATACAAGCTAGATAAGTATTCTATTTTGAATACCCGACGAAGAGAAGGAGATCTAGCTAATGTTTATCAGTTGGTAGAATCAAGGCTCGGTTGAACATTGAAATGCCGAACTCTATTACTATCCAAAATCATGAAGCATTTCAGAATGAGGAAGTGGAAAGCCATTCAGTTAATTTAGATATTCAATCTACACCTCAATTATTGATTGATGTAAATGTCACTTACGAGGAAATAGATGATGGAGAGATGTCCAGCAGTGAGGAACTAATAGAGTCTAGCGATGAAGATTTAGAGACTTATCATGTGAATGATTAAACCTTAGAGCTGAAAACTGATATTTTCATATATATGCTTGTTTTAAATTTACATGTTGGATTGTGTATGTGTTATAATTGTATTTTGCAGATATAGTCATGTTAGGCAGTCCACCAGTTCACACCGGCTAGACTATTTTACGTATTGTTGGGGGCTGGTATGTATTATTGTTATCAGTAATTCAAATTTATTTTTTCTTTTATAATGAATAATGAATTATGTTTTTCATATAGTTTTGTTCCAAATGGCCATACTGTCGCAGCGTATATTTCCAAAAAATTAAAAGAACGACAGTGCGTTTCTGGTCATACATGGAGGCATGTAGATCCAGAAATGAAAGAATTTTATTATCACGAATTTTTGGTAAGTTATTGGAATGGTCTTAGAAAAGATGGTCAGGAAGAAGACTTTAAAAAGACATGGAATGCATGGCAAAGGAAGAAGACTTTCTGGTCATCCATTTGTGTAGAAATGAAAGAATTTTATTATCACGAATTTCTGGTCATCCATTTGTGTCTGATACTAATATTTTTGCTATTTGTGTAGAAAAAATATACTTGGGAGCCAGGTCAGGAAGAAGACTTTAAAAAGACATGGAATAATTACTGTCAAAAATTGTATAAAGATCTGATGTATAAATGGAGAAAAGATGGTAAAAAACCTACATATATGCTAGATAAGGTATGGAATGCATGGCAAAGGATTTGGGTTGCAGAAAAATGGCAGCGAAATTCAGTAACGGCTCAAAACAATAGAAATCCTAATGCTGGTGGCACGAGCACGGGATCTTCAAAACATACAGCTGGATCGAAATCAATTGTAGAGCATGCAATAGATTTGGTAACTCTATAATAACATTTCAATTTTGTTATGACATCATAACTTTTAAATTTTAATTATTTTATTTTTTCAGGCTAGTACGTTACAAAGACCCGGTACTTCCTGGGAGATATTTCGCACGACGCATAAAAAAAAGGATGGCACTTTTGTAGATGAGAGATCAAAGGCCATAGATGTAAGAATATGCATTTTACTACTACTACTATTTAATAATGCCTATGTTTATTAATTAATTATTTGCTAATACTATTAATTTTTCTAACAGGATGATATGACTAATCGAGTTGCACAGGCATCTCAGCCTGATGTAGAGGGGGGTGATTTAGTGAGGTTATCAGATGAAGCTATAAATGATATATATTTTGAAGTGGTTGGTGGAAGCAAGAAGAACGCCCTCTACGGCCTTGGCTCCCATGCGCGGGTTGCATATGATCATGTTATGACTCCTAGGGCCAGGGGTCGATCCAGTTCTCAATCCATTGAAGTGCAAGAATTACGATTAGAAAATCAAGCACTGCGAGATCGGGTCACGGCATTAGAACAGTTAGAGCAGACAATCGATGAGCGAGTTAGAGTACAATGTGATCGTCAATTTCGAGAATTTATGGATCGCTGGACAATCGTTAGTCCTTCTACTTATCCCGTGGAGCGTCGTTTCGAATCACAAGACACTGAAGACCCAAATGCTCCAGATAAGTAGATAGATTGAGGTATATTTTTTTATGGTTCAATATATATATTGAGATATTTTGAGGATGGCTAATGATTTTTTTCCATAAACACTAACGCTTGGTTGTTGGCAGATGGAATTGGAGAACCTTTAACGAACCTATAATCGTGACAACTTAAGGAACTTTTTTGTTTGATCAGATATGTAATATAGGCATGTATTATAATTTTGTATATGTACATCACTTTATTTATACTTATGCTATTGTCATGCTTGAGACTGGATGACACTATCTTAGTTTCTAGTTTTTTGGTAATACTATCTATCCTCATAGCTAGGTGAAGGTTTACATACTATCCACATGAATCAGATAGAGGTGAAGGTAATACTGTCTGTCCTCATACCTTTTCTGTTCTTCTTAAATACTTATATTCTATGAGACAATGATACAATTCTTGCCTAATATTTCTGGAATGAACAGTAAGATTAGTAGTATTAACTACGTACTGTTTCATTACGTGTTGTGCATTTGTCGGGTTTTTCAGTTTCAGCTGTTCGTTTGGGATTGCCTGATGTCAGGTTTTTCAGTTTTCAGTTTCAGCTATGAATGTTAAAAGAACCGTGAAAGGTTTTATTCAATTCAGTTGGTGGCTTTTTACTTGTACAAGTTCCTTTTGGTTTATTCCCTCGTCCTTGGCCCCCTGGTTTACTTGTACAAGTTTCATTACGTGTTGATGCTTCTGATGGTAGTCAGTTTTCAATGGTTGTTGAGTATTTTCATCTGATCGGTCAGACTATGACTAAAGCTCTACAAGATGGTCGGCTGCTGGACTTGCTGCTTTCAATGACATTCTACAAACTTGTATTGGGCCAAGTAAGTCAATAAGCTGAAACGTTATATCTCAGTTATATTCTATGCAAATCTTTCATTAGTTTGGTTAAGATGAACTTAGTTTGGTTATCCTGAATACATACTTAAAGATGGAGGGGAAAATATATAGGTACTAACTAGAAGGATAGGGTTAATTTCTTTTGTTTCAATGTAATTTGGCGTCATCTGATGAATTATTACATTGTTGCTTTTAGGTTGATGCTCTCTAGTAGTTGATGCAACTATTAAGACAGGCATTATACGACAGATGGAGGCGTTTAGAGCGGGTTTCAACCAGGTAATAGCTTTTGAATACTCATTTCTTCCGTGTTATTTTCCATTTTAATTCACCAAAAGGTCTTTACCTGATCAAGTTGGTTGAGCCAAATAAGATCCTACCTAAAAACAGTGAGGGTTTCAAAGATCAGATCATAAGATGAAGTGTCTATAAGAGGGGGCTTGATATGCTGCATGCCTTATGCTGTACACTTTGTGAGCAGTGAGTAGAAAAATATATATTTTTTAAAATTTCACTTTTTTAGTTTAAACACTAAATCCTAATTAAAAAAAATTAAAAATATATATTTTATACTAGGTGCTCAGAGTGTGCAATATATCATTTGCCAGACTAAAGATCCTAAACTTATAATTTTCTTTTGGAAAATATATTTGACATTTATAATTATTCAAACATTACATCATTATAATATCTCAAAGCATGATTATTCAGAAAGTGGATAGATGAACAATGTAATCTAATTATTATTTTGTTGTATTTTATTATATTTGGCACATACGTTTGCATTAATTTGGAATATTTAGATTTATTATGAGCATGCCAAACATTGCTTTATTATGATTTCAAGAAGCATAATGAAAATTTATAGGCAAAAATCAAAGCTGTATCGAAAACATCAAAGGGGCCCTTCTTGAAAATTATCAATTTTTTATATCACTTGAAGCTTTTTGCATTGTTGATCGTTCTACATATTTTTCCTGTCGGTTACTCAATTCCATCCTAGAAACAGAGATATGTTTTGCATTTTTTTGTCATATCTTTGATCATGGTGGATTTCCATCACGAATTTAAGATTGTGTTTTCTCAAAATCCAGATGGTAGAGGCAGTGATATTTAAATTTTAAAAATGTTATGATGGAATGGTGAACTGCATCAGTATCGGCGAAAGCAAAATAGTGAATCAATGAGTTTTAGTTATCAGTCACCAATGCAAATATTGAATAAAGTAGAAGTAATGAAACAATGAGTTTTAGTTATCACTCATTTGGTTCTGCCACACTATCGTTGGATCCTTCAAAATACCTCACCAGAAATAGGATGCTTCCTCGTGAATTACTAGTCTTTATGTTTTTCACTGAAACAGCAAATTTTCAAGAGCATATTTATGGTTTTTTATTTTAAATTTGGTTAAACCAATTGTTTCCGTTCATAACACCTTGTTCCTAATTTTTCAGGTTTTTGACATCTCCTCTTTACAAATATTTGTGCCACGTGAGCTTGACATTCTAATCTGTGGTCGAACAGAATTGTGGGAGGTAATTTGTCCTTGTATGACAAGTAGATGACCAAGTTTCCTAATTTTTTTATCCAAATTGTTAGCAACTAATGGAATACCAACTGTGCATTCTGCAGCCTGACACTCTAGCTGACAATATAAAGTTTGACCATGGTTACACTGCCAAAAGTCCTTCAATTATTCATGTAACTCAATTGTAACTAATTTTCTCATAGTTGACTTTAATCATCGATTTATTTATTATTTTAAATTATTATATCATGCAGCTGCTTGAGATAATGGGAGAATTCACAGCAGAGCAACAACATGCTTTTTGCCAATTTGTAACCGGTGCTCCAAGGCTTCCACCTGGTGGTTTAGCTGCATTAAATCCAAAGCTGACCATAGTTAGGAAGGTAATTCTGAATCATTAAAACACATTGTGGATCTAAGTCCTTTGAGCGCAATGATTTTTAACATGCCGATTTCTTGCTGTGGTTCATCATCTAAAAATTCATCTATGCCAGCTTTCTTCGGCTGTAGCGAACTCTACAGCAAATGAGAATGGGGTCTCTGAATCAGTGGACGAGGACTTGCCTAGCGTTATGACCTGCGCAAACTACCTTAAACTCCCACCCTACTCAACTAAGGTTTATTTTCCATAATTTAATCATCCAACTGCCAAATAATACTCCTTATCTATCACTTCTCTGATGGAATCTCTTTGCAGGTAATAATGCACAAAAGAATCCTTTATGCCATCAGCGAAGGCCAGGGTTCCTTTGATCTCTCGTGAGCTTGAAAAAGATCCATGAGCTATAGATTCAGCTTCATCAGGAGTCTGTCAAGTGCTGATTTCGGTGAATGTGACCAAATGCCAGATGATTTATTACCTGACCGAATCAATTATATCTTTATTTTCAGCCTTTCAATATTTGTATATTCTCATCTATAGATGTAATTACCCAACGATACCCCTTTTGTTAGTGAGGATACCATTCTCTCTCTCTCTCTCTCTCTTTTTTCTTTCTGAAAATGCTAGTTTTTTCACAGCTATTAAGTGATTCTATTCTTCAAGAATGCCTGCAGATGGTGAATGCAAATAGTGAGGTTTGTTTTCCCTTTACATGATGGTTAGCACTTGTCTGTATATATGAACATCCAAGAGTTTTAGAGGCCAAAATGCAAGTGATCGTAGTCAAGTGTCGAGATTAATGAACATTTAGCACATTGACAACTCTCTCTGGAGAATGTGTTCACTAATTCTATAGTTTAAGATAAGTAAACAAAAAAGGGGTAATTCTATCCTTTGCCGTGGTGCTTTGATTTATCACAATGATAAGAAATTGTCTCTTTTGCTATCGACTCGTCCAATATTTATTATCATCAAGAAGAGTAGCAATACAACAAATAATGTTTTGGTGTACATTTTCTGAAAAAATAAATAAATAAACAAAAAAAGTTAAGACGAGCAAAATTTAATACTGCGTCAATGGTTGTCTATGCCCAAGATAAAAAGGAAAAAATTTATATCTTAAAAGTCGGCCTCATAGAGCATAAAATGAAATTGTATAAACAAGTAAATCCAAGGCCTTCAATACACAAGCTAACAGTTCTCAACTGCTTGCCTTTGTTTCATCAAAGAATATATTTCCAATCCAGCGTCTACGATGTGTGAGAGCCAAATTCCACGAAGCACGAAGTCATTACAAGAAAAAAAACAGGTTGCAAAGAGAACAATATCCGCATTATTCCTCATCCTTGCAGTAATTCACACAAATAACAATTGGATGCGAGATGCTCAACTCCTTGGCGAAAACATTTACCCACTTAGCTCAATCAGTAGGTGAACAATCAGGTGTCAGCTACGTGCCTCTGCTGCTTTCCTTTACAGTAAAAGGCCTGAGAAGGTTTTAACCAGCATCATCTTTAGAATCACAAACCTTAAACCACTTATATTCTTGATATTCACACGGAAAGTTAGAAGTACTCGAGTGGAGAACCATTATCATGAACGCATATCATGTTTGCAGACTGGGCAAAGTGTTCCCCACTTGGTTAACCATGAATCCACACACACCAAATGGAAGTCTGCAAAAGTGCTCAACAATGTTACTAAGCAATGGGTGCTTATGACAATAAAAAGCTGGTGTAGATTTGCAAACTCAAACGATAGAATTAATTTCTGAGATAAAATCAAGATATCAAGTAGAGAAATGAAGAGAAAGATTAAACAAAGCATTCAGTAAACATAGTTGAAAAGAACCAAAATAGAAATTGAACTAGATGAGTGATGTGTCTCGCCGGTTCAGTGGTCAGAATAGTGATCAATTGGTCGAACTGCATACTGACTCAGACATTAACCCAGCCAAGTCAATTGGTAAGCCCGACCTAGGTCAATTCATTAATCTGCAAATTTATTGATTTTATTTATAAATTCATCATTTAAATAATAAAAATAGTGTGATTTTAAGCATCAAATGCCTCATCGTATGAGTAAAGGATCAAAACATGGAGGACTAACAACATTGAGCTTAAGAAGATACGAAATGAGATGTAATAATTTATTTTAGCAAAAGGTTTAATATACCCTTCATGCCATTACTTTACAAAAGGGCATATTTGACATTTTGATTCCATGAAAAACCAGGATGATTTTTGAAAAATCATCTGAATTTTTTTGTTTAAAAAAATCAGTCGAACCATTTTTTCCCCCAATTTTTTTGCCTAGCCAATCTATAAGCAAAACCAACCTGGAGAGCACCTTGGTTCCACTTTTTTTTGATTCAACCATCAGGTCAACCCAGTTTTATCACTATGGCAGTAAAAAGCTAATAAGGATCAATCTTGATAGACTGTTTTGAATGGTTCCCGCGTGCAAAGTAAAACAGATCAGAAAAAGATAAATCTCGATTCGCCAAAGAAGGAAAGCTTATAAGCAATTTGTATTGAAGGATAATTACAAAAAATTACCGTGTTGACAAGGAAGAACTCTCAGAGACTCTCCATCTTTGTAATCTTCAAGGCAAATAGCACAGGTCTCGGCTGTTCGTTTGCTACTTAAGAATGCAGTTCTAAATGTGAGGCAGGGAAGTAGCTCGACTGCTTCTTGTTTCATGCTTGCAGGCGGGTTTTGTATTCGATGCCGAAGAAGCCGACAGTTTCTAGCCAACATAAATGCAGCAAGTACTATTATTATGAATACCAGAGATACAAAAGATATAACCAGGATGGTTCCAGCAGCTTCATCCATGGAGGATCCTATGCAACATTCCCCTTCTTCACCTCGGGCATGCTTCATCAGAGTCTCACCTGCCAGCTTTGAAACAAAAACTGCATGTATATGTATGCCAGCTGAATCTCCAACCACTGCAGCACAGAAACAAGAAAATGCATAAAAATTAGAGGATAGAAACTGTATAAACGGACAAGACATAGAAACTGCATAAAGGTACATCTAGGCAAAGCAACATTTTAAAAACAGGTTTGTGTTTATGCCATCTTGCGACAAGGAACCACATTGCATATTCTATGGAGTCCTCCTGCAATTGCTTTGGAAGGCAGGGTCAAATGTTGCCAGCTTCAGAGGGCACCCAAAAATTGAAACTGTGGTTGACTCCAACCAGTTTGAACCAAATCAAACAAACCCACTAATAATCACTTGCCTTTAAGAAGCACCACATATGCAGGACAATGAGTCAACTGAAAATTCAAATGGCTTAGAAATTGATTGTTCACTCTTAATATCACTTATCAAGTTGTGAATCCCTCCCTACACATTGAAGGAATACTAACAATTTGAGACTGAAGCTATTGAAATTCAAATGGCTTAGAAATTTATTGTTCACTCTTAATATCACATATCAAGTTGTGAATCCCTACACATTGAAGGAATACTAACAATTTGATACTGAAACTACGACCATATCAATCAGCTTTAACATACAATCAGCAACTATATAATAGATCACACTCATATACTTACAATTACCGTGAACAAGGGAAAAAACATCAGATGCTTATATAATTAACTATCATGCAACACTAATGCAAAATGAATTCAGCAAATAATCAATTGTTACTAGAACAATAACATCAACCTAAATATTTCCACGCACTAGCTTCATACCCACAAGTTTTCTAGAGTTTCTGAATTAGATAGTTAACTCAAAAGAACATAAGGAATGTCTAGAATCTAGACACCCATTATTCTCCAAAGTAACTGATTACACAATGGGTGATTCTTCCATCTCCTTATTATTTATCTCAACAACTTGAGAATGCACCTGAAGGTACTAGATTATAGAGTTTCTAAGAACCTTGGAAGTTGTCGGTTACAGGTTCAAAATCCTCCCTCATTTAAGCAGTGCGTGCTTCTGTACGCATGAGCAGGCATGCACACTTGAGATGCATCTCACAAATCTATTACAATCGATTCCAAACACGCTTAGACATCTTTGATGCGATACCACATCAGATCCATCAAAGAACGGGTGGGAAAGAAACAGGAAAATCGGGCACTTACTGGAGTACAAGCTGCTCTTCTCCTGGTCATCGAATATTATGGCAGCCCCAAATCCAGCACCCTGTGCGTTCCTGACCTTCTCCTCGAAGCTGCACACCCCCCTGGAGATCAGAAGGAACCTCGAATCTCCACCGCCACCGTCGCCGAGGGCCGTCCAATTATTCCTGAGACCAGAGCAAGCGTCAAGAGGTTCCGCAACGTGAAGAGAGCCGCAGATCCCGAATCCATCGACCGGAACAGCTGCAGACGCTACCTGCTGTTAGAAAATTCTTCCCGTTGCCCTAACCCTAGCATGGAGTGAAAGAGAAAGAAAGAGGGAATGAAGGATCACCGAAGCGTGCAGGGGCGTCGAGGAAGGTGAAGGAGAAGGGCTTGGAGCGCAGGTGGACGAGGGCGTCGGAGGATCGGAGGAGGGATGAGAAGCAGCAGAGGAGGAATAGGAGGGAGCAGGGAGAGAAACTTGCGGCGGCGGCAGAGACGGCGGCGGCAGAGGCGGCGGCAGCGGCGGGGAAGGAAGACGTCGGGCCACGGTGAAGAGTCATCGGCGGCGCATATACTGCGTCTCGTATCGCCGTACTGTCACCGCCGGCGAGCTCGACGCGTCGCCATCGGAGGAAGTACAGGTGTCGGAGAATGCTAATAATTTCGAGTGGTCGATCGAGTTGGATTAAGAAAATAGTAGTATTTAGGGGTGGGAATCCATAAATTCCAATTTTATAAATAAAATCTGATTAATTTTTAAAAAAATAATTTATCGATATGATTTTTGTTTATAGTATCTGTTATGGTTGTATACATTGAGCGCGGTTAGTCGAGTCCGACGGAAGATGTCAGGTGTGGAGCCTCAGGATCGAAAGTATGGATCGATTCGAGTCCTCTGACATCGCCAAGCCGAGTCCTCCTAAATCGCCGAGCCGAACCCTCCCGAATATTATCTTGTCGGAACGCTTGTATCAAATTACAGATAGCTCACTCGGCTCAGACAAATCCTATACTGACTCCCGCCTCTTCACACCGCTTCAGCGGGATCTCTTTGGTCCTCCTCCTCGCTTAGGACACCACCGGGCTGCCCGGATGGATCTAGTCGGCTCGGCTCCTGCCCGCCTAGGTCATTTACTATATTCCCGAAAGGGTCCGCTCGGCTCGAGCTCTCTCCCAGAGTAATGTTCCTATAGGTCGAGCCGAGTCATATGTCCCACACCCCCTTTATCCGACCCGATAGCACACGGGTATACTGCCGAGTCGGGGCAATTCCCATCCGCCCTCCACGTTACTAGCCTATTCTAATCATGGGAAAGATCACTCCCCTATCGTACGGTTATGAATGTTCTCCTGACACTGCTGCAGCTCATCATGGCAAATCTCTAAAGGATATTGGAACATGCTTCCTTAAATGCGAGTCAGCGACGGGACATCAGTGCTGACCAATATCCTATTCTCTGACACATTCATAACGATGATGGGACTTTAGTCATGTCCTCGATGTGATTTAACGTCATCAACCATATAAAAGGTCAGTGGGTTATCGAAGAGAGGTATGCAATCTCAGATTCCCAGCCTTTTCCTCTAGTTTTCTTTTTCCTTTCTCACGAACTGACTTAAGCATCGGAGTGATCGCGCCAGGACGCTCCTGGCCTTCCATCTCACGGTTGTTGTGTCTGCAGGTGCCTCCCTCAAGCCCCTTTCTTCCACCTCATCCTAGTTCCTCAGGGCTCTGGTGCTGGGGAAGACGGTCGAAACTTCACTTCCTGGTGCAGATCTCAACAGGAACAATATCATTAAAACTATTAATTTTAGTTTGAATATATACGTGCTATTGAAATAGAATGCAATGATTGACCTTCTAAAATAACAAGTTGTGATTGCAGAAGTACAATATCAACTATTTGACGTTCATCTATATTATATTTTGATTGGAAGTGTGATCCAAATCTTTTTAGAATATTTCTATAACCAAATCTAATTATGATATTCTTAATATCTTCTATAATGATAATTTTTGAAAATTGATTTCTGAAAACAAATTGTCATATTATAAATTTTATAAAAAATATATTCAGCTCCAACCGTGGAGAAGAAGCACCATGAAAAGTTGCTCCTCAAGTGGTTCCAATTGGGGTTTCGATAAGTTGTTGCTCCTTCAGATGCCAACTTTGCTGGTGGTGCTTACCTATATATGGACTAGGTAGAGGGTTGCTCGGCCAATGGGCCTGCAACTGCTGAGCTATGGATTTGGTGTTCTTTAAGTAAGAAGTTCTGATAGGACAAGAATCGATTATTTCAGGTAAGGCAGCACAAGTTGGCATTACGGTCTGAGCTAGTGAGTGGATCGATCAATCGACACAAATCGACTAGGCTCGACTAATTGGGTCATTCGGTGAGGTTAGTGTGTTGGGTGATTTGGATGAACTAGATAGTCTGTATCAAAAGGATGAAGATAATAATAACAAAAAACAAAGTGGCCCGAAAGAGAATAATTCATGTGGAATCTGAACATGATATCTCCTGTTAATCCTCCCAGTGTGTGAACTGTGAACCCCACGGGGAAAGTAGGAAAATATGCTTCGTTACTGTATCTGTCATGGGCATTGTTGGATCTTGAGATTTGGATGCATAATTGGTGCCTGGTGGGGCATGATTTTGGCTTTAGTAAAACTTGTGCATAAAAACTTGGTTATGTAACAAGTCATTTACTCGATTTTAGCTTTCGTATTGATGCGGTGAGTAGTCGAGCCTCCGTGTAGCCGGTCAAAATCAAAAGTCATAGCAAGTCAAAGGGAATACAAAACCTTGACTAGTCAAGACAAGACCAAAATGTAAGATCTGGGCAGGTTGGGTCCCCATATTATTCGGTCTATCGACAATGAGTCCCGTACCTCTTGGCACGACATCTCTGCCTTTCGATGCCCGACTCCAATACCTCTACCCCTCAGTGCCCGACCTTGACATCCATTCATCTCAGCGTCCGACTCCAACACCTCTCAATGCTTGACATCGACATCTCTGTCTCTTAGTGGCCGACTCTGACAGAACGAGACCGATTGAGAACAAGAGGATTGTGTGAGAGTGTTAGTAACGATAGAAGATCAAGAATACATGGGGACATGCGCACCGTA
>JBBMKF010084989.1:0-21126 GCA_037834155.1 Curcuma caesia
TCAGGAACAACGCTCTTAACATATACCTTTCATAATTTGGACATAAATAAAATAAAATTTATGTCATATTTTATTTTAAAAATGTAGTTAAAAATAATTATATGCAGCATTTAAAGAAAGCTAAAATCAAGTATTTTGATTGATAAATTCAAAACAATTTGAAATTAAATTCATAATTAATATAATTAAAATTTCAAATATTTAGGCTTTTCACTTCGTTCAGGTCAATTCATTCAATTCCTCGAAAAAAATTGCCGGATCATGTACAAAACCGCATTGCTCCTTCGCGAATCTGAAGCATGTCAAGGCAGCGAAATGACCGTTCGATGTAACGATCTTGGGCCAATCCTTCCCATTGTACATTCAAGTTTCCAAGGCGTCTTGGACGGCCTCAAAGCGTAAGCCAGTACTTGCATTGATCTGTCACTCGTGACTCGCCTCGTTTGGTACCATCGTCCGCGTAACGCCTGATGGATGACCTCCCACCGCCGGAGCCGCCTTCCAATGGCGGCGCCGCTGTCGCACCACCAGTCGAGGCTCCGGCCGCCCCTTTGCCAGGAACCAAGCGGCAGCGTCGCCCAAGTGTGCGCCTCGGGGAGATCGGCGACCAGCCCGCTGCTATCCCCTCCGACCCCCAGCTCCGCCGCCCCAAGCACTGGAAGCTGTCCGCGCACCGAGATCACACCAAGCACCGCGTTTACCACCATCCTGCCGCCCACAAGCAGCCTTCCAAGACCCGCCACCTCGCAGCCATGGTCCCCGGTGAGGAAGACGGCGCGGACGCGCTTCCTCCTCCGCCGCCTTCGAATCTTACTGATGATGGGGCTATCCTCTATATCGACGAGAACCTTGATCCTCTCAGTGCTGGCATGAGGAGGGTCAGCCGCGATCCGAAACCGTGGCGCGGCGCGAGGCGGGTTCGATCCAGCTGGGTCTCGAAGGAAGAGGATGGACTGGAAAGCACCGATTTCAAAGCTGGAGTCGGAGAGGATGCTGCGGATGACGGATTACCAGAAGGGGCTGGGAGCCCGTCGGAGAGGAATGACAGGAGGGCGGCTGGGCTTAGGGTTAGGGTTTCTGAGATTAGGGACGCCGGACCTGATGCAGCAGGGGATGGCCCCTCAGATACGGATGGTGGAGATTGGTATGAGCGGGACGGGCATTGGCGATCTGGTGAGGACGGCGGGGTACGGTCCTGGCTCAACGGATTGGGGCTCGGCAGGTATGCCCCTGTTTTTGAGATACATGAAGTTGATGATGAGGTGCTGCCACTGCTCACTCTGGATGATCTGAAAGACATGGGGATCAATGCTGTAGGCTCTAGGAGGAAGATGTTTTGTAGCATCCAGAGGTTAAGGAAGAACATGGATTCCTAAAGTGAATTTGAAGTTTTTTGAACTTGGCGACAAGGCATCGTCTAAATAGTTTTGGTGAACTCTAACTTACATCAATTTGGTTACAATGTTTCTCAGAATCATATCATCTTGCTTGGTGTAAGCCATATGTCCTGTACTATTGTATACTTTGTGTTGCTTTAGTTCAAAAATACTATGAGAGATGCCTTCTAATATGACTCTTTGAAACACTTGATTATGTAGTGTTCTCACAAAGGCATCCTTGAAATATTGTTGAGCAATAATGATGGAACACAGTAAGTCACTGTACCATGAGAAACACAAGCATAACACCTTTTCAATTACCTCAATCCATGTGATTCCTACCTCCATGTTGCTGATAAGGGTTTCACAGCTCTTCTAGTGGGTTCTTGTTACCCTTTTCCATGAGTTGTCTGCTTATGTTTGGTATCAACATCTGGTGGAAAGCTTGATTGGTAACAACTTTACCTTTGATATCTGTTTGCAATGCATTGGTATTGTTTGTCAATGCACATGAAATTGCATCTGTCAATTTCTAAAAATCATGATTTTAGCATTAGTCTATGTTTGGAGTAGAAATTTGTTCTATGATATCTGTTAGTTCAGGAAAATTTTATTTGCTGCATAGGGGAAAAAATATTGATAGTTGGATCATTACTTAATTCGATTAATTTGAACATAATGGTTCTGTAGTTGGACCTTTACTCAAATCTGTAAGTTTGAGAATGATGATTCTATCTTCTTCTTCATTTGTTGGCTATGAATAAAGTACTTCACTGATTTCAAATGAGTACAAATATTCTGAACTATCAAAGATGCATAAGTACGCACACTTGCTGTCACAACTTAAACTGAGAGATCAGCTATTCTGAATTACAAGTTTAGTATTCTTATAATCTGTTCTATCTTAATGTATTTTTTGATTGACACTCCGTGAAAGAATCAGGATGGACATGGAAGAGGTGCAGTATCAATTCCCTCAAGCTGGTGAAATTAAGAATACACACAATGGAAGGACACGAGGACTCTTGCTCCTGTACTTCCCTATCCTTCCATTATATGATATTCCAGGTCAATTAGAAAAGAAAAAAGAAAATTTCTCATTCTTTCCTGATCCATCAATCTAATTATTCTTTTATTATTAACCATTCCTGCTGAAATTTTTAGCCTGAGTGACTATACCACTGCTTGAACTTGGTTAACCATAGGCTTTTTGAAGCACATTTGTTGTTATATCATGCAATAAAGTAATAGTCATTGAAACTTAAGTTTGTTGCATATATACCATGTGAGATTATGAGGTACTGAATTTGTCGTGCAATGGCACCTTAATGTTAGGAGATTCTTCCATTCAATAACGCTATCAACTAAAATAAGTGTTATTTATGGATGCCTAAATTAATATCTCTTAGATACTATATTCAAGGCCGACTGGGTGCACATGAAATGAGAGAAAATAGTTTGAAATCTAATAAACATGTCCATGATGACTAAGCTGACCCTAAATCATTTGGGACTAACACAACTTGATGTTCATGATGACTGAAACAACAATAATATCCTGCTAATTTTCCTCGTACTCAACTTTTAGAATGCATGCCTACTATAATGATTGCTTTGCAAAAACATGAGTTGAACGAGCATGCTTTTAGTTTATTACTACATTGAAAACATCAAGTGTGGTTATGATTATTCAAATTCAAGTAGCTACTCTATTTGCTGACTATTTGGAAGGCAATATCCATATCACAATCAGATTCAATTAATCTTTTTTTTTTTATTTCGTTCAATTAGTGTCAATAAGGTTTTAATATTGGAGCTGGCTGATAAGTGATACCAGAAACCTCTTGCCACAAGATCTGACATGTTGGAACAATCTCTTTAGCCTGCTTACAAGATGCTAAATTTAAGTCGCCTTCACTTACTTTTAGTGCACAACTCCTGAAGTAAAGAATCATAAAGTGCATCAGTTATTTGGTCCGATATTATATGCCAAGATTCAGTGTTTATGACATCTGGGTCTGTGTACTAAACTTATGGAAGTTGGAACTTCAATTAGTGAGCTAAAGATTTTTCTTCATGATGTTAATAGATTGTCTTTAACAACATGTAGCTGAGTAGAATTTTCCCTTCTGTTTCAGTGATTCCAAAAGAAAGAAAAGGCTTCAGCATCGATCCTGGAGTCCCTTCAAGGTTTTATACCAAATTTCCACACTGGAAACTGTTTCTTCTTGTTGTCAAATGAGTTCACAAACTTTATGCCAATTATAATTTTTTTTTTAAATTCCTTTTCTATTGTGGTTCAGATGAAAATCTATTGACATGTTCTCCCCAGATATGGGACTGTAGGCTCTTGCTAAATGCTGATGCTGATGTTTAACCAATTTGGACAAGTTGAGATTCTTAGAGAACTTGAATAAACACCTTATTTGTTTGAAATATTTTTTATTATATTGCTGCAATTTGGTTGTGTATATAAGTCAATATTGCTGCTGTGATATTTTTGGTCTGAATTTGTTTGCCAGGCTTAGGGTGAAATAGAATGAAATGTAAATATGATTCATTCCATCTGGGAATGTGTTTAGATATTTGGATGGACAATTTATGGCAAAATGATTCTCTCCTTAATGTTTATTAGCCATTCTTAAACCAAAATAAAGATAAAATAGATGATCGGACAAGAGTGAGTAAACTATGGATCGAGACCAAATGAGAAGATAAAGAACGAAAAGAATTCCATGTGATAAACGATAATAGAGACAATTTAACCTTTGTGTACATGCTCCAATGTTGTGATAAACAGATACTTGTCGATATCAAAAACAAAATGACAAAAGCTCCTCAAAAGAATGAGAATCACTTTGAAATTAACGTGGCATAAAAGGGCAAACGTTGCAATGTTTTCAAAATAAAAAAATTTAAAAAAAAAACGAGGGAAACTTTTGAATGTTGTCCATTCAAGAAAACCTAAAGATAAACTCTTTAATTCAGTAACATTAGTCGGTACAAAGATCCAGATTAAAAGGATAACTTTCTCAAGGAAACTTGTAAGCCAGATTACTAAACACTTTTTGAGGATTCTGGCATTATACATTATTGAAGATTCTCAACAATCTACAGTATAGATGAGTTTTCCAAGATTTATGACCAGCAGCATCTGCAGTCACATAGATAAATGCCAAAGAATAAGCCTGTAACATGAATTTCAGGCTAAGATCAGTCTTCGCGGAAATAGTAATCTCTCCAATAACCGCGAAGACAATGTTGGTATGAAGTGTCTGACTAAGCTGTAGCAGCTAGAGACACTGCTCGATAGCATGCCCGCTTCGCAGCACGGACAATGTCATCAACCTGCAAGAAACAATTCATTGAGACGATAAGTTCACTCTGTTCCCAACTGTAATCTTATGCTAGTGGTTCAAACATCTTTGAATTCTTTGCAAGGAGATGCAAAGGGGTAATTACCTGAGGAACAGCCATTCTCTCAAGATTGGCAGAGTAAGGCATCGGGACATCGGCTCCAGCAATCCTTTCAACTGGTGCATCAAGATACTCAAAGCTTTCTTCCACCACTGACATGCTGCTCAATAAGTGTTCAGTTAGATGTTTGCTCGCAATGTGCATTCAGTGAATAAGCAGATAAAGATAAGAGTGCAAACCATATTTCAGCTCCTACACCATGTTGAGGGAAACCTTCTTCGACAGTAACGAGTCTGTTCGTTTTCCTGACAGAAGTATTGATGGTGGCTCTGTCTAGTGGCCTAATTGAACGCAGATTTATAACCTGTAAAATAGCTATTTAGACTAATAAACAAGCAGGTACAGGAATAGAGTGTTATGTTAGGTATCTCTGGTAGTGAAAACTTTACCTCGGCACTGATTCCTTCCGCTGAAAGTACATCAGCAGCCTGATCATTAACCACAAGGATTAAATATATGATTAGCAAAAAAGGGCTTCCTACATGTTTGTGAATAGTAGCATATGAAAAAAGGCCAATCAACAGTTGATTTTTATGAACAATAGGAATATTCTCCGATATCAAAACCTAGATATGAAAAATACTTCAAATTGGTCGACAAGAGTTAATAGAATAAACGAATTAGGTACCTGTTGACATAGGAAAAAAAGAATGGTGTCGATAGTGAAGTTGGTCTAATCTTGGAGTTGCATGTACAACCAGTGTACCAACCAATACAACCCAATATTATCAATGAAAAAAAAGCTCAAAATAATAAATGGAACACAGTTCACGTGTCAGTTTTGTGCTGGTACAGTTGCCTTTGCTGATATCTGAAGTAATAGCTTATCTAATTCGAAGTTAAAAATACACAAATATTAGTGCTATTGGCCATGTCAAAAAATTTAACTTTGTGCCCAATAACAAGATTCTATCTACTCGACTTTGAGCCATTAGCCCTTGAAACAGATAAAACCATAAAGCCCTTATGCCTGTTGTGGACATTAACTCTTCAATAACTCTAGGATAGAGTTGCAGATCATTTCATGTGTACATCAGTAAGAAATTACTATAGTAGTAGATTTTATTTCTTTCTGCGTACATCAGTATTTTCTAAAGAAATGATCCTGATAGTATTTTCTAAGGAAATGATCCTTCATATTTTCTAAGAAAATACTATTAAGAAATTTTATACATGTTCTTGTTTTCCTAAACATAATATTGTGGCTTGGAACCAAAGAAGACTTGATTAGCAATGATAAAATAGGATAAAATTTATTTAAATATAGATGATGATATAATAGGGGATAGAGTCCAATGAGGATTTATATAGCCAACATTACCTAATGGGATAAGACTTTGTTGTTATTGTTGTATAATACTGCAGCTTGGAATTACAGTCGGTGAAAAACAACAAACATGGGAATTAACTATGCAATCTAAATGATACTTGAAAAAATCAATTAACATAACCCATATATAACATACAATGTTAGTTAAAGTCAATTTCCTCACATTCTATTGGCAACTCCAACAAAACCAATTTCTACAGAAGACAACGAACATGTAAAATTAAGAGGCAAGATTGATACTGATTGAGTTAAAGTTTTACATACCTGCAGAGCATATCCAACCATCTTTGAGAATGCTGTGATTGTTACATCCTTTCCTTCTCGTTCAATCTGTCAATGGAGATAAAGAAATTTGAAAAAGAGAGGATAAGGAATGAGGTAGATTAATGAGAGAATTTTACACATGCATATTGATTTTATCATAAATGGGTACCTTAGCCTTCCCTATGGGAAGACAGAAACTAGAATCAAGTGCTTCAGCTGAAACAGGGAAAGACTCTCCATATCTGAAAATCCAAGTATTAGAATTATTAGAATTACATTTAATATTGCAAACATTTAGAAGGTTGGAAGTCTAATTTTTATACATACAAAAGTTCATTTTCCAGAAAAACAACTGGATCAGGATCCCTAATAGCAGCCTTTAGCAAGCCTCGAGCATCTTCAGACGAATATGGAGTTAAAACTTTCAAGCCGGGAACATGAGCATACCATGCTGCATAACACTGTAAAAATGACAATAATAAGCTCTTCACAGGAGTCCCCCGTTTTATATTGTTAGCTAATGTTGTTAATCAAAACCATAAATAAACTCTATTGTGATGCATAGAATGTGAAAAGAAAATAAATGTAACAAAAATAAACATATATAACCACCATTATATAAGAAATGTGGATTGACTAGGAAATCTTTTTATTTATAGAAGCTCAACTTTTACAGTGGAAAAAGCACACATAAGTTTATCTAACAATCTGTGAGAGAGGTGCAAAAACACCGGTACACCACAATCTAGTAGAAGTGCAAAATAGATGGTAGCAAACAACATGCAAAAATACTACACACCTGAAAGGACAGAGAGGAAAGGAACGAACAACAAAATAAGAATGAAGCAGCAAATAAATTTGTACAAATAGTATTTTTTTATATATAGTTGATAGGAAGAGTGCACTTAATTGCATCTGGTATCTATACCTTCATGCCTCCAACATGACATCTACTATACTAATAACCAATGTCAGACAATCTATTCTAATACTCTCATGACGAGGAATAACAAATGGTGGAGTTAGGAAAATTTGAACATTTTGTCTGTAAGGAAAACAATTAACCTTCCTGAAATCTTACAATCAATATGTTAAAAGCATGAATGGATGGAAATAAGTGATGAAATGACAAAAGAAAGAAAGAAATCTTGGTAGCAAATACACAAATAATGCAATGCAGAATTTTTTGTAACTAGTTTTAAATGGCATTACACAAACACCATGTTACTCGATACATGAAGAATTGATGAAACAATTAACTCTTATTTTTAAAATGGAAACGATTAATTCCAAACCTTCATGTAAGTTTTCCTCCCAGAGTATGGAACAAGCAAAAGGATAAAATAAAAAGGAGCAAGGAACTGAAATCTCAGAACATAATACTTATCATCTTAACAATAACAATAAGCTTTGTGAGCTCAAGTTCCTATAAGCAATTTGAAAGGAAAAATTCATCAAATATTAGTAATTTTAGATGAAAAAAAAAACAAAACAAACATTTTTATAGGTCATTGTATGGTTTCTACTTGTTTTTCCTTGACTCATGGATATCAATGCAATTGTCCAAGATATAACCTATGCATGTCAATGATGTTGATTATAGTGAAATATGGGAATATAGACATTTAAATTTCAAGAAACTAATAATCTATGTCCATGCGCAATACAATGAAACAAGAAAGTGAGATCATATGAAAAACTGGTTCCATAATACCTGTGAATGTTGTGCACCAACTCCAGCTGCAGCACCATTTGGTCCTCTAAATACAATGGGGACAGATATCTGACCTGCTGACATGTAGTTCGATTTTGCAGCAGAATTAATGATATGATCAATTGCCTGCACAGAATATAAGTTCCATATATCTGTAAGAAAATACAATAAGTTCCATATCTGTCTGGATTATCTTCCGTGCATGTTTGTTTGCTAAATGCACCAACACTTAAACATAAAATAATAATAATAATAAATTGAAGTATACAGCATGCAGTCTACAATGTTAAATTTCTAAAGTATTCTACTGCTAGCACCAAAGCAAGTCCCAAGAAAATGGCATGCAAAGGAGATGCATCCTAAATTACACAATATAAATATTCAGAAAAAATACCTCCAAAGCATGATACTAAACATCTATGTATCCAGTTGACAACTCATGCATATTCACAGAGTAACAATGCAATACAATCAGAAATTTTTTTATGATAATGGTCGATGACCAAACCAATATGAACCTCCTTGTTGGGTCTTGAATTTTGAATTTTAAAATGAGCCAAAATCAATCTGTATATACTACCATGAATTAAACAATACCCATCAACTCTATTCTAATTCTTTCTCTCTATTTTTCCTGACTTATTACAGAGGGAATCTTTCAACCTTAGTGAATCCTCAACTCATTAAATTGTTAGTATCCTGTCGTCCATGTAGAGGCATGGTACCATAGCCTAAAAACTAAAAGAAGTAATTTGAGAAGTCAAATTGGATAGCTTAAGTGGAGTGATAGCTTTGTACTATGTACCTTGAGCAAGGCATTCATGCTACTAACACCCAAGAGACTACTTTAGGCATTGATTAACCTAAAGTGAAGCAGATTAGCTCAATCAATCTATAAATTTATAATTACTACCCTTATAACTTATTGTCATACCCTCTAATAAATAGTCATAATTCATTACAATGAGACAACAAAGAATGATGCAAAGAGCAAGAGAAGTGCTTTTTTAGTGATCGGATAAGCAACGAAATCATTCTAAGAATACAACTCAATGGGGAAAAACTATTTTTGATTCTCCTTTTCCGTCCATTTCATTTAATGTCCACCATAAACAAAAACATTGTACTAGTTGATAATCAGAATGCTTTTGCTACCAGTATCATGTTCAGTACTATATAAAAGGGTGACATTCTGTTCAGAGTTGATTGACAAAGAATGCATCAAGAAACTTCATTAGGTCACTTGTTTGATATGAAAACCCCACAAGACATACATTTAAATAATAACAATCAGAAGTTGAGCTTATAATGCAAATCAAAGTCCACAAAGTACAAAGTCATATAACAGGTCAAAGTAAGTTCTACTATCTGACCATAATAGGACTCAAACTACTCAACACTTGCATTAGATATACCCCCATTGATGAAGAAAGCTTCATCGTGTGTGTGGCAAGATCAAACATATCAGTATTTCTTGCCACTCAAATGGCAAATAGTTGTTGTAGGTATATCAGATAAACATGCATTATTTTCTTTTTAATGCAATTTCAAAATTTGCACTGCTCCATAGACTATGGTAGTGATACACTACTGCACCAATCACATTACAAAGATAACAGACATTTAAACATAATTTCTGTGACTACTGAGTTTATTCTTCTCAAAAATAACAATTTCAAAATTGTTTTCTATCTCATTCATTTAATAATAGCAATACATTATATAGATGTAGCCACAGCCAGCAATATATCTGTTCCCACATCGATCATAGACATCAACAAAAATGAGTTTACTTCCATTTACTCATCCAACATAGTACCTGTGACTACTGAGTTTATTCTTCTCAAAAATAAAACTCTGAGATTTTTCTTTAGTACATTAATCTAATTTCAGTTTATCATTGTAGAAACTCTAACCTGCATAGAGAAGTTAAACGTCATAAACTCCACAATAGGCCGGATACCATAATAAGCTGCACCAACACCAATGCCCGCAAATCCAGCCTACAAGTGTAGACATATTAATGACTTAGATGCTGGCTGAAGAGAGGTAGACTCCAAAATAGTAACTAAATTAAATAAAGGAGAAGAAAGGTTATTATGTGAACCTCTGTGATGGGAGTATCAAGAACTCTTTCAGGACCGTACTTCTCTAGAAGACCCTTTGATATCTGTACAAATAGAAAAGTGTCAGTTACTGCATGAGTAAATGATGTGGAAGTTGGGAACAATCTGAATGCAATCATATCTAACCTTATAGGCGCCTTGGTATTCTCCAACCTAAGAAGTAAAAGTTTTATTAGAGAAAAATAATGGAAACCAGAATTAAAAGCGGTCACTTTTAAGCTAATTACTGTTTTACCTCTTCACCCATCAAGAAGACTTTGGGATCTGCTGACATCTCCTCATCAAGCGCAGAGTTAAGTGCTTCACGCACTGTAATCTACAAGGAAGACGAGCACAAAATTAGGCTGTCACAGATATGCTTAAAAGTCAAAGACAATGATACACAATAGGAGCAAGTCACCAAACTTAACAAGAACATAAATATTGGGAGTATATAGGATGTTAACAATCCAGTTACTGCAATTGCCTGCTGCTTACAGAAAAAAAATTCACCACTGCCGTGACAAACGTAAATCATAGTGAAACCATCAAAATTCGGTAATTGTTTCGACTAGAAACCCCATATCCCGTACTTCCATGTAAACTCTGATATATATCACCTGACGATATCCGTACTGATGCACAAATTTGAAAACAACTGAAAATCACCTCTTTTGCACTTGTCGAGTACTTCTTGGACGAAACTGATCCTGCAGGCAATACCCTATGCAACCCCTCCTGTAGAATCTATATAAAAAACAAAGAGGGTGACGAATCATAGCATCTGCAATCAACCCACATGATAAATCACAACCAAAATTGACGCGCATATAATAAATCGTACAGGAGCACGGAACAATCCCAGTCCGACCTTCCGTCTCGCGATCCCCAACATTTTCCTATCAATAAAGAAAAAAAGCAAACTTATTTCAGACCACGAGATCCGACCTACACATCTACACAATTCCAAATCGGTTCAACAACCAATAAAAGGAGCCACGAATTGGATCGGCAAACACCACGGTCGTCTCAACTCGTGATGTCGGAAATCGGCATCAAAAAATCGAGGAAACGAAACGAAATCGGCTACGAAAACACGGCGAATCAAGGGCGAAAGCGAGGAGCGGCAAAGTACCTCGGAATCGAAAGAAGCGAGAGCGATCGGGCGAGAGGGGGAGGAGCGCAGCCGAGGATGAAAAAGGCGAACAGCCGGTTGTTGGCCTGGCAGGGTAGAGAAAGGAGACACCTTTGCCTGTGCACCAAACGTGAGATGATGTGACGGCAATAGTAATAGTAGAATATCTAAAGGGGGCAAAAGGTAAAATTACTATTAGGAACTTTACTCATATAACCTCCTCATTTGTGACTATTTCCAATCACCTCAGTCAAAACAAATCTAAAAGAAATATTTTCTAAGAATAAATAAATCCTTAACCTAAACAAATATTGATATATAGAAAGAAAGAATTATAGAGAATTGGTCGAACTATTTAATTATTTTATCTTCTCAGGTAAGATAACCATTGGAAATGGCGAATATATATTTTTTATTTATATAATAGAAATTTTATTTACTTGTAAGTGCCTTGGTTAAATTATAATAAATATTTTTGTCGCTCTGTAATTAATTAGAAAATTATACAATGCCCCGATAATTAAATATAAATTGTTAGATACTTTAGAAAATTCACATCAAGATTTTTTTTTTTAATGTATTTTCAATATGAAATTTTGATTATATCTCACCAATCTACTCCTCAAACAGGACAACTGAAAATCCTTTTTAATAATTCCAACGGATCCCTTATTGGTCTAGGTTCCAATAAACCCCTTACTTCCTTTACGAGGGTCTCCACATGGTACTACATAGATCTGCTCTGATACTATTGTTAGATCCAATAGAATCTGCATATATATCTAAAATGATATGATATTATCCACTTTGAACTCACGTCCACGTAGTTTTAATTTTAAATTTTACCCATAAGATCTCATACCAATATAGATATTTTCATCTTATAATTTTAGAATCTTTTTCATATATTTTTAATATGAATCAGATTTTTAATATGAAACTCTGATTGTATCCAACATTCAAATAATTCAGAACATGATTCTGAATAACATACCGAACATAATCAAACTTTATCGTACCGACCACTAAGTTTGTTCAAACGTCTTAAACACATGCTGCAAGGTAACCAGTTTACTACTGACATCAGAATAGAATGGATAGAAGCTTTTGAGGATTTATCAAAGTCAGATACATCATGCTTTCGATACAAAATTTCATGGAAGTAGTCCTCAATCTCATCATATCCTTAGCCGACTTAAGTAAAATATGCTAACTTGTCGATGAGTACTTGCTGTAGAACTCCCAGTATTTTTGTAAACAGACTACAACTGTTTCGGTTTCCCTGGAAAAGGGAAGATAAGTGTAACTCTTCAGCTATTTGTATTTGTAGTATTGCATGCATTTGCTCGTATTTTCTCCCGCCAGTTCTCTCCCCACATTTTTGCCTCTGCCACAGCTCGCTCTCGATCGAAATCCTTCTTCGAGAGCCCAACAATTTCTCTCGGCGAGTCCTCTTTCTCCGATCCTTCGGGATCCCATTTTCGGCCAGAACCTCTGCCGTCGTCATTCTTTGTGAAGATTGTGCCACCTACGCGAATTTTCGTTTCATCATTGTCACCTCCAGATTTATTGCTGGAGGCAGGTGAAGAAGTGGGATCATAAGCTTGCTTTGCCAAGTAGGCCAATGCAGTGACCACATCGGCGATGAGAGGACGGCTGGCGGCTTGTTCTTGGATGCACATTGAGGCTACAGCAAGTGCTTGGTAGAGCCCTCGCATAGGAAACCGGCCTTGCAGTTTGGGGTCGGCTAGCCTTGGGAGTTTTCTTCGATCGTTGAACATGGGCCTTGCCTGGGAACACAGGATGACTGGTGAAATTTTTTAAGCAATGGCAAATTTAAACTGCAAGTTTAGGCATTACGACTATCGGACATCAAGATATGTACTCAAAATCAAGTATTTTGGCAACTATTTTTCCCCAATCCAAGAGCTATTCCACCAGTTGGCAAAGGAAGATGAATGTGTTCACACTGTTTAATCAATATTTCAGCAAACTAGAGTTGATCCATGAAATAGAAAGATGAACTAATGAAACAGAGATCAAAGAATATCAAAATGCATATTCGACATGGTTGTTTCTAAACCCTAAGTGTCTATCGAAGTATTGGTATTGGAGCATCAGTATCAAAACCTGGTACAAAGCAGATAAAAGAAGAATGCAGTTAGTAGAGGTCAAAATGATGTTTGTCCAAAGATAAGGGAAAATTAGCCACACTAATGTTTCATTCTGATTTTGTCCCAAGTATTGTGTACCTAATCACTAGCAGAAACAGGGTTTATAACCCTGCGTCGCATTGAATCAGATTCGATAAACATGCGAGGTAAGTGCAACTAATTTCTATGGTACTAAAAATCAATGTACTAGCATGAAACATTCAACTTAATGACTATGCAAACATCACGAAGCATACCCATGCAACAAGATTTTGTTCACCATGTGACTTCGTGTTATCAATTGCCTTTCGCCCAGTTATCAACTCAAGAAGTACGACTCCAAAACTATAAACATCAGATTTAACTGTCAGCTGCCCTGTCATAGCATACTCAGGGGCACAGTAGCCATAGGTGCCCATCACTCTTGTTGACACATGAGATTTATCGCCGGTTGGACCAAGCTTTGCGAGACCAAAGTCTGACAGCTTTGGGTGAAAGCCCTCGCCCAATAAAATATTGGAAGATTTGAAATCCCTGTAAATGACGGGCGGGTTAGCTTTATCATGTAGATACTCCAATCCTTTGGCTGCGCCTGAAGCTATTTTCATCCTTGTATTCCAGTCCAGTGGTTCCTTGTCAGGTGGGAGATCTGAAATCATTCAAGCTCTAATTAATCCAAAGGATTGTGAGGTTAATGAAGTAATTCAACTAAAAGGCTATTTCCAGTTTCGCTCTCATTAAGTAAGACCTGTTGCCCAAATAGATGCATCATGATATGTTCGGTCAATTTGGCTGTTCAAGGACAACAATCAAAAGGGTGGGGAAATGCTATATGACATTAATTTTCCAAATGAAAGAGAATAAAGGCATCACCAACATTAAAAGGGTTAAATAACAAGTAGCAAGTAATAAACAAAGAGCCACTTTATGGTGAACTTAAATTTTCATATAGAAACCAAGGTGATAAATAGTACTGCAGTATCACTGAGGTTTATTACTAAAAATGAAACTGAAGCTCGGGCATCTTGATTTGATATCCAGGAGGTAATCACCGGAAGTTGTAGGCCAATTTACTTTTGGAATGCTGGAAATTGGCATGATGGTTTTACTACATAAAATCTATTTGATATCAGGAATGGAGTGTTCAAGGTTAAAATTTTAAAAAGGACACAAGAATGGTCGATGCATGCAACTAGACAAGCCATAGATAAAAGCCGCTTGGGTCTTGCCATGGAACTTTTGTGTTATTGAGCTTTATAGAATAGAAGGGAGCAAAAACTCTCATGTAATAATATAACATATGTACAGCCCACTAACTCTTATACAAAAGATTGTGAGAAATATTATAAACAACTATCTGAGAATCAACCAGACACATACTGCAACTGAGTAATCCAGATGGAATATCTTAAGATTGGTTGTAATGGTGGCAAGTGAAACCTTTGCTTACTAAAATCTTCAAAAGAAAAAAAAAATCAAACCATATGTAAAGCCTACTTAACTCTTATGCAAAAATTGTGAGAATTATTATAAAATAATCTGAGAATCAACCTGACACATATGGCAACTAAGCAATCCAGAAGGAATATCCAATGATTGGCCATAGTTGTGACAAGCAAAAAGTTTGTTTACTCAAATCACCAAAAGTATAAATAAATAAATCAATCAACAGTGAATTCATTAGAGAAAAATAAAAGTTCAAATCTTTAAAAAGACTAGATCTTCCCTTGAATTATTAAGATTATTTGGGAAACAGTAAAAAACTTAAACCATCAGTAGATCATGAAATTCATCCATCTTCTACAAACATATTAAGCCCACACCTTCCACGAACCTATCAAGTCCATAGTCTCAAATGTTTTGAATTGAGACTGAAACAATAAAGCTCTTTCAAGGATCAGTGAGACATATATTATATATGATGTGCAAAATTCAGTATAAGAAAATGACAGTAAATGGAAATTAGAATTTTGGAGACAGAAACCATTGGAAAATGACAAAGAAATAATACCATGTAAATGATCTTCCAATGATCCTAATGGCATAAATTCATAAACAAGAAGCCTTTGATCTCCATCAGCGCAGTAAGCTATAAGATTTACAAGATTTTGGTGATGCAATAGGCTGAGCATCAACACCTCCACAAGAAATTCTCTATTTCCCTGAAGTCCATTTCTATCTAACTGCTTCACAGCCACAATCTGCCAACAAAATTAGACACTTAAGGCTTAAAAATAGTAAACCCAAAACAAATTTCAACTCTTAATAAGCATGAAAAAGAATGTGGGCATTCAAGTAAATATCTGAGACGGATCTATAATCTTATCCATCTTTCTTGGACAACATCAGTTTCTTGTCCAAATTAATGAAGAAATTGTATTGCAAATTCCACAGAGTACTTATGAAAAACTGACCTGACCAGTGCTTTCAAGTTGCCCTTTGTATACACGGCCAAACCCTCCTTCTCCAAGAAAACACTCATCTTTGAAGTTTCTAGTTGCTGCTGCAAGTTCCCGGAAGGTAAATGTGTGTGCTGAAATGGTAGCGCTAGACAGTTCCTTTTCGATCTGCAAATCCTTCTTTGATCCTGACTTGCTTCTAGGGTTTACACTATCGGCTACTATAAATGAACGAGCAAACAGAAGAGAATAAGATTGATATCGTATGAAACAATATCGACCAAACAGCTATTACATCACAAGATAAATAATAACAATAGCAAAAACGCATCAAAGGGAAAATCTCGACGACGCATACGCTAGATTAACCATAGGATCCGAAAGCAAAAAATAATCAAGTTCATAAATTGTTTCCCTAAGCAACCACATTCATCAAGTTCAAATCACGTCAAACGACCCAGAATAACAACACGTCAAAAGATCAACGGAGGCCAAGTAGTTCTCCACCTAAACGCCTATTTGTTCCTCATCCTGAATTTGTTGCTCCTCTAATCCCGGATTCACCCGAAGACCAACATTGGGGAAATAAGTAAAAAGGGAAAACAAATAGTAAAAAGGAAACGGAGACAAACCAGAAGGCCCTCGAACGATGTGAGAAGGGACCATGTGGTGCTCCTCGCGCGCATCATCCTTCTGCCTCCTCGGGTTGAGCGCCTCTCGCCGCCTCGATCCGAAGCACGGGAAGCAACCCATCTGCCGGGAGATCAGATTCGAGCTGAAGGGGCGGACAACCCCTAAAGATCGGATTTTTGCGTTGCGCCGCCCATACACTACCCCTGGCCTCCTCCGCCGCCAAATCGATTCCGTGCATCAAAGTGGACTGCTCGTTGATTGGAGGCGATCGATCATCGATAAAAACCGATCTTCAGGTCCAGATTACGGGTGGATGAGGCGAAGAACAACGCGAGACAAAAGCAGAAGGAGATGGCGTGTGCGTCGGCTCCACATGCGCAACTTGTTCCAAGAATCTATCGATATGTTTTTATTCGCAAAAAAATTCGTTTCGCTCCCATAATTTATATAATTTTTCACTTTACCTTCATTGTTGATATTTTACATTTTACCCTTTATAACTTTCAAAATATCATTATTCTTCAAATACAATAAATGAAATTACTTTAATAAAATAAACTAATAAAGTGATACAAGAAAAATAAAACAATACATTAAACTTTCCTTTATGATTAAAAAGGGCCCTAAAGTTGCAATTATTTATGTTTTGGGGAGGAAAATGTAATGCCAAGAAATATTATGACAAAAAAGAATATAAAGCTTTTGGTAAACTTCCTGAATACATGATATTTTTAGGCAAATTAAATTCTTAATTAGGTATTAATTCTTTCTATCCATGTAAATTATTAGTCAAAGTATTTTCAGGCAATTAAAAAAGTTGTTGCTCGTTTTTATTGTCACGGAATAAGATTTAATTAAAGTTTTTTTAGGCAAGTTGTTGCTTGTTTTTATTATCGTTGGGGAAGAAATTAAGATCGTTAGGTAGGCTTTTAATTGTTTTTATTATTACACATTTTTTTGCATTATTAGTTAATTAGGATAAAATTAATAATACTAAATTTATTAAAACTAAATGCTGAATTCATATCGTGTGCATTAATATTTCGTACTAGTCTATATTGAATTATAATAATTCATGAATGTTAATTTCATATTTAGATAGCACCCCATTATTATTATTATTTTAATAATTTAAATATCTAACTATTCTTTTCTTAGGTAAAAGATAAAATCTGTTACTCCAACGGTCCTACACAGTCGGTCCTACAACCATCTATTAGAAATAAATTGAGAAACTGTAGTTGACCACAACAGAAGAGAGTATTATCTCAGCTTCATCGAGATTCGGACTCTTACTCTCTTCAACAACTCTATTCCATTGTAACCAACTCAATTATGCCCTAGATACAATATCCAACTATTCATATTGGGAAAGAAAATTAATCTACAATATCTTATAATTATGAATTGATATATAAATATTTAATTAATTTTGAAAGTGTCTTTTTGTTGTATCGTAGTCCGAAACAAATAACACCCATGAGAAATAATGAAAAAGGATGTCTTTGTTTATGGGACATAGTTGAGTTTGTTATGATAAAACAGAATTGTTGAAGTGGGTAAGAGTCCAATCTTGACAAAATCGAGGTAATACTTTTATTCAACATGGTCAATTGTAGCTTTTCAATTTACCTTCTCATATATAATTATAGGATCGATCATGTGGGACTGTTGAGACGGCGAATTTCACTTTTGCTGAAAGGAAAAAGATATGCTTATTTATTTTAATATGAATTACTTTAAATATGAATTACTTTAAATATTTTTTTTGATTAAAACTAACCCGATGATAATATAGTCAACAAAATTTGGAGCAGTGAGTTTTTTTTAATTCAAAGGAGCGTTTTCTAAATTTTTATAATGCTAAATAAATAAAATTAAAAAATCTGCCCACATTTGCACTGCCGACAAAACTACGGGTGGGACCCACATCTCCTTCTACCCACGTGAAAAACTCAAATGGGCCCGCATCCTCTGACGTGGTGAGATCGTGACGACGCAGAGAGACCGATCCGGCGAATTTCCTTTTCTTTTCTTTTCTTTTATTTTATTTATATATTTAATTTGACCGTCTTGTCTTCTTCCTCTTTTCTCTCGAGTCTCGTCGCTCTCACTCTCCCTCGCACCCACGCTCGTTTGTGTTCGTGCCGGCGATCGCGTCGCAGTAGAGGGGAGAGGGATCCATGGCAGACTGGGCTCCGGTGGTCGTCGGCGTGGTGCTCTTCGTGCTTCTCTCTCCAGGACTCATCCTCGAGGCCCCCGGCACCCACCGTCCGGTGGAGTTCGGAAGCATGCGGACCAACGGCAAGGCCGTCGCCCTCCACACCCTCATCTTCTTCGCCATCTACTCCATCATCATCGTCGCCCTCCACCTCCACATCTACACCGGCTGACCCGATCCGATCCATCCTTCTTCCTGTAGGGTTTACAGGTCAGCTCGCAACTCACATGTAGCGCATTCCGTGTTCTTAACTCTGCTCCGACAAGTAATCGAATGTTTGTTTCCATGGATCCGACGATGAGATTTGCGAGCTAGCTTTGTTTGAATTGCATGTAGTTTCTGGAAACCCTAGAAGAAGACAATCGAACGCGTTGTAAACGAGTTTCTAGTCAATGTTACTTATTCAATTGTCTCAACTTTGGTTCAAAATTTCCCGATTTTTCCATGGATTTATTAAGAGATTTTTCTGCCTTGGTTGAATTGTCTCATTGTCTATAATTGAGATTTGCAAGTGGGAAAGAAAAAGACGATCATATGCTCCTCTCCTATTTCAATCAGAATCTTTTCCACCTTCCAGCTTATCAAATTTCTGAAGAATTTATTTATCTAGAAAAGAACCATCCTCATCTTGAAGGCATCCAAATTAATGAGACAGATTCGTTATCTCTATCCCTTTTCCCAGTCTCTTTCTCATAAGAATCGGCAAGTGGAATATGGCATCTCTGAGGAAAAAATTGGGAACTAGGCCTTCATCATCTGTTTAGTTATGTTTACTTGTATTGAAGCTTTAGATCTTTTGAATTAGTGGACTGAGGATAATATACAACAAGTTCATTTCACTCGCATTGAACAATGACAAAATAATCCTGAATTGGTCGATTTGTTGACCTTCTTTAAAATTTGAAAATTATATAAGAAACAAGCTCGGTCGATTCCATCTTGATATGTCATGTAAAGATTGTGACACATAAACCTGACCACGATTCCGAATCGATAGATCAGAATCGAAGATAGTTATGATTTACAATTCAAAATCATCAATTCACGATTTATTTCAATATTATTATTATTTAAAAATTATAAATTTATAAATATATATAAAGAAGGATTTTTAAATTGTTTATATATCTCCTACGATTTTTAAAATATTACAAATTTTAGAAATATCACCATGTACTTTTATATCTCATATGTTAAAATTTATTTAAATTGAATATTATGATCTTTATTCGAATTGTTTATTTCCTTTTCCCTCTAACGATAAAATGATGAGGCTCCTCCTTTTATTAGAATTGAAGAATTTAAGTCGAAATCGATTGAGATTTTAAAATTGTGAGATAAGTAGAGAAGATGATGTGAAAATGATAAAATAAATTTTTTATTTATAAAATTTAAAAAATAACGGATATTAAATTATAGTTGTTAATAAAAAAATAATCAAATAATCTCAACCGTTTAAAAAATAAAAAATCCTCATCAAATTGTTTTTACTCCTTTTCTCTATCTTTAAAATCACACTAGTATAAATGCAATATTCTAAAAAAATTATTAATTAGTTATTAAATAATTAAGATTTGATTTCTGACAGTGAAATTCTTTTTTTAAAAATTCATCTATAAAAAAAAACATCTGGCGAATTTTGGGTATATTTAATTGGATAATCCGATTAGAGTTTTGAAGGCCTGTTTAAATTATCTATTTGAATTAAAAATTAATTAAATTTAAATTTAGATTTTAATCATTTAACCTTAAGTTTTAATAAATGTCGTTACCTTCTCGCCCCCATCCATGTGCTTGTGGTGCTATTTCGCCACGCCCTCGAGGCATAGTTAAGTTGATTACGATCCAACAGAGTTGCAGAAGAGGACAAAAGTTCAAATTTTGATGAAGTCAGATAATTTCCCGATTTACCTCCTCATAAATGATCGTGTGAGACCGTTAAAATAATGAATTCTAATTTTTACTTAAGAAGATAGACTAATAAAAAAAATCTCAACTCTATCTGAGTGAAAATTAGGGATATGAGGACCACCATTTCAGCCAACTCATTTTGCTGGAATCTGAAATTTTAATATTTTGTTTAAAAAGTCATGAAGAATAATAGATCAGGAACATGAGTCCCATGATGAATCCTCTTTGTTCCATGTCAAACAAAAGAACTACAATTAGAGAAAAAGAGAAACAGAACTCCACTCACCCGCTTAGTAATCAACTTATCCATCTCTCTCGTAAAAAGGGTTTTTTTCAAACCAAAAGAAATGCATTCAAAAGCTAAAATTTCACCATTTGTTCGAGCATTGTTTCCGAGATGTTAAC